>JAUZNC010057620.1:1882-12535 GCA_034780395.1 Vannuccia rotundouncinata | reverse complement strand
GCGTGTATGGCAAATCCAGAGTTGTGATTGGTTAAATAATTTAAAAATAACTTTAACAGAATATATATATTTAATTGTTACATATAAACAAATATTGAATTTAATATTACTACAGTAATTACTCATAATATTGAATTTTTGCCAGGATCGACAGAAACCGATACTAAATAAGTGACAACAATCAGCTAGATTACCAATCTAGTTAAACTTAAACACAGATAGTATATCTATGTAAAAAACTATAAAACAAAGTTTAATTATTTAAACACAGAATAAATTTTACGTAATATATTATTTATTTATGAATGAAACAAATATGGAAGATATTGAGATAATTTTATATATATGACAAAACATGAAATGCACGAGAACACATATATGACAACTTAACAATACATAAATACAAAGTAAGGTTACATAATAAACATTTTGTACAAAACAATAAAGTAATATGTACACTGAAATAACACGGATGAAAGTGGGTCCTCTCTTTCGATAGTTAGAGAGAAGATTTACGCTGACAAAAATTATTTGATATGGACAACATGAAGCAAGAGTGACAATACATATTATACACTCTTATGAAAACGGTGAGATGGACAAGTTTTAGTAAAGAAACATCACAATTCTTCTAGTTTAAGCTTTTATATTGTAGACATCTTATATTTATGATGTTGATATACGGTGAATTATTGAATATAATATTCGTAAAATATCTCAAATAGAAAGACTAACCACAGAACATTTATAAACTGTTGTTGAATTAAGGGTCTACCCCAGAGTTATAATCACTACACTTGACTACTTCTAGTTACAACTGCACGTACATTTGTCACTGATGACGTACTGGTGAAGCTCCCAGTTACAAATGTAGCCCTGTTCCACTACCGTCAACTTCTTGATCAGACGACGAATTCTCTTCTTCTTATTCTTGTCTCCGCGACGCTTCCGCGCTCCATTTCGTCTCCTATGGCCTCCACCGTTTCGGCGTTTAGTGCCGTTTTTCTTTCTTCGACCAGCCCGATTCCTCTTGTTGCGATTCCTGCGACGTCCCTCCCGTGGTGAGCCTTTATCGTCGGCGGCATTTCGGGGTTGCTTGTCAGTCTTGGTGGACGAATTGCTTTTCAAACAGACCCATCGGAGGAGCTTAAGTGTACGGGATCCACTCGGCCGACAACGCATACCGCTGGGCCAAGAACACGAATAGTTGTTGAGGCAGACTCCTCTTTTGATCCAGCGAGGCCAGAACAAGTAACCCAGATCCTCCCAGATGAAATCCATTGGACAGGTTGCCATCTTCACCATCCACTGTCGAAACATCACTTGCATCTGAGGCGGCACTTGAAGTCCCACGCCGGATGAGTCCACGAAGGTAAAGTTCATCTTCTCGGCCGCCAACTGAAGCTTGGAATCTTCGGACAATACCGGCGTGTGCTGTCCACCGTTCTTAGGAGCTGTGCTGGACATCCAGTCATTCTGGAAATCATTGCCGATAATTCGGCGCAGTTTTTTTGTCGATGCACGGCCCGTGTCTGGCTTGAGGTTGTGGAGTACTGCCCCATTGATTTCCTCTCCCATGATGCGCACATTAACTTTGGCAAAGTCCTGGCCGTTCTCCGGAGGCCATGACCTGTCATGGTTAACTGGTTTCTTTGTGAGCACTTCGCTCACTCGAACGTCCACCATGCCGGAATATTCATTGGAGGAAGCCTCAATTCCACTGTTGGTTATACAAAGTAAAAACACAACCGCGACAAATTGGTTCTGATACATTTTCGTATTTCCCGTTTTAATTAATCCAAGTATTTAGCGCTCTGTTTGAGATATCGAGAATATAAACAAAACATTCACACTTTCCTCAGTCACTAGTACGTGTAGTATTATCGAATATCACTTCTGTTACAGTTAGCATGCAAAACTCAGTGTTAAACCTCACCCTGATTGTCTTACGTTTGTAGTGTAGTTCTTCCAGTACACATCGACGTCTTATCCAATGACGATCCCTGATTTGCGGTTGCAAAGAACTCTACACCATCAAGTGTTGCCAAGTTCTCTGATTTGTTGTAAAAGTATGAAAACAGCTCGGTACTATAGCTATAAGTTAAAGTGGACTTCAGTTTCAACTTCGTCGATAAATATAAGCGTTTTGGCTACTTCCTGATGGAGCCACGTTCTTGAGGTTAACTCGACAACTTTGGAGTCTATTTGAGCACATAAATAATAAAATGTTTTTCTATTCCTTCTTTATTGAGTTGGATAAACTCAAGACTAATCGCGTTTTGTATAAAACCCCAGAAAACAAATGCAGGTGTGCCTTGTCAATGAGAGAATGATGAATTTATTTCTTGTGAGAAGTAACCACTGAACCAATAGGCAACTCCGACCCCCTCACCCCCTCCTCAAATACCTCCTTCATCAGCGTGTTCTATCTATTTATGAGGGCGCGTTGACGTTGAGTAAAGCCTTACAAAGTCTTAAGCTGGCCGGTAACAAAGAAAATCGCTGATTCCTTTGAATCTTCGAGATACTGACTGTCAATTGTGATAATTATCGAGACATGCCCAAAGTAATTAGACTTCTAGAAATGAACCTCACGCAACCGTATCAGAATAGGATAGTCTTCATCTGAAAATATTCCTATATCCCTTTTTTAGTAAACCTATGTTATATTTTTTAGATATATTAAAATGTAGCTTTTTTAGATAAACTAAATTTTATTTGGATTGTCAAAATCCGTCATTATATTGATTAAATAGCGGAATTTTATTTCAATGAAAAGCCAATCTTTTTGATTGAAGAAAATAATACAGAATAAATGAATAGTTTTATTTTCAATATTAGAGAAATATTTTATTTGTATTTTACTTAGGGAGGTCTTTTGAAAAAACTTGGACATAATTCGTAATCATTTTTATTTCATTTGGTCAGTTTTGAAAATTGTAATTAAATTGTAATCTAATTGTTGTTTTTAAATCTAGATAACTTTCGGTATTATTTGGTTGTTGGTTGGATGTACGAGAAATGTACACGTTCAGATAAAATATATCAAATAGAATTATCTAAATTTGTTGTTGAATGAATAAAAATTTCAAATCTTTCCACTATTTCAATTATGTAAACTGATGTAAAATTTGAGTACACCCACTTGAATCAAATAATTAAAAGAAGCATTAGTTAATCTTATGGTGCGTCAAATCGACTTATAAATTATTGTCTTCTTTCAAGTGTCTGGGGCTATAGTTCAAACAATATTTTTGAGCACTTTATAGTGCCATTCGCATGTTCTAGTCACTTTGACCTATTTAATTTAATTTAGTAAATTGTCATTTATCTTTATATAAAAGAATATGAAATTACAATTGTATAGCGGCGGGAAAGTCAAGTTAAGAAGTAATTAAGTTTTCATTTAGCAGACGAAAAAGTTCGGCTTAGAAAATGTTGGTCATCTGGCGAATATGGAACTAATTATTAATTCAGTAGATTGGTTGAGCAATATCACGAATAGGGAGTTAAAAGCAGTTGATCCATCCGTGAATAAAAGAAATATATAGAGCTAGAGGTTAGAGAAAAAGAATCGGGTTACCATTCGAATTATAGTTTTGAACAAAGAATAATTTGAATATGATAAGAACTGAATTGATAAAATTGTTTATTTGACATTCTTTTTCAAACGTTATAGCAAACTTTTTAATAGTTGGCACGAAAATTATTCCACATTATTTTAATTTGTTTTTGTATATTAGAAAATAGGAAATATAATTCCATTTTTAAATGAAAAATTCGAATAATTGTGTATATTTATTAAAAATATATCAAATGACAAAAAGGGAAAAACATTGTGTGGAACAAAAAAACTAAACTGATTAAGAAAATTATTTTTATAATGATTATACTTAAAATTATGAATAACTTTTGAGGGAGAATTATATTAATTGATTTTAATTTTTATTCTTTTGAAAAAATTCCCTTATTAATGCTTTATGCATTGCACATTTCAAGAAAATATGAATAAGAAATTTGCTCTCAATATATTCTCTTCCAGCTTGCCAACGATGTATTTCCCAGTTGTTAGGGGTCACTAAGATATTCGATTTAATGAATCAATTATAAAAAAGTTACAATCCAGTAAAATGTCAAACATTCCTATGTTCCTTGTAAATCTTCTACTACACGATAAATTAATGAGATAGGCCAAAGGGTATACCCAGTTAATTCGTCCGGAATATGTAGGCTGGCTAATTTTCCTTCATATTAAGAGGCTTATACTACTTTTATTTAATACAGTTTTTATTAAAAGTTGTAGGACGTACTAACCGAATTCGGAATAAATCCAATTCTCAATAAAATTTATCGCAAGACAGATTTCATTCCGAAATGGTGGTAAATAAAGTTGAATATCTGAATTTGGTAAAAAGAAAAATATTTTATGAATTAGATTTAATATTTGGAATTTTGAAAACAATATGTATGTTTGTGTAAAACATTTTATGAAAGTATTTTAAAATTGATAACATATAACTATATAAAACCGTCATAAAAGAATATTTATGGCTTTCACAATGGATTTTATAAAAATCTATGAAGAAGGTTTTATCAACTTTTTAGAAAATATTTAATTGATATTTTAATATTGCATATAAACTTTACTTTAGCAAATAGGTACCTACTTACTTACTTAATATATAGTTATTTTATTTTATATTTCCTTCAATTTAAAAGGTATAGAATCACTATTCTGTGAACATGATAGAAACACCATCAACGCATCGACATATAAGAATGCGGCACCCTGCAGTTGTATAATTGAAGTATCTATATAGACAGTGGAATATAATTTTAATGAAAAGGCACCACTTCAAAATGACACTTGATAAAAACTGTAGCACCATAAATCTTATGAAATCTTTATACCATATACCTAAAATAGAACGCAAATTTCACCATAAACAAAGAATTCTTTGACTGAGTCAACCTATTTATTTCATATTATCGGAATCAAAAACTCTTTTGTACCCATAAGTATATAATATGCACGGGGTGGTTTCATGTCGTGAGCATTTTAAATACTCAATTATGGTACAGAAAACCGTTTGATCTATAGTCCTATAATTACCCTCAGTCTAAATAAATATATAGTTTACGGTCATTTTTTGTGAATCTAGTCTAACCGATAATCAAGAGTATCGCTGATACATGCTTAATCTGTCATGAATTAATTACTATAGCGTGGTATACATACCCAGATATATGCGCAATATATTATTCCCGAAATTATTCGCTTAGTTTCTTTGTTTTTCTCTTAATAAGTGGAATATTTCTTAGAAATGAAATAAAATACATTTTACACAGAAAGGAATCTTAATTTGTTTGATGAATAAAAATTATTTTGCAAATTTCTTATAGCTTCATATTCCATATAAATTGGTATTTCGTGTGTACACCAAATGTTGACAGCCTTCTTCAATTTTAGTACTTTTTTATTATAATTCCAAGGCAGTGCATTTTAAAGGGAATACTTTATTTCAGACGCAATATAGGCTGTACGTGTTCCAACTACCAAAAAACAAACACCAATTAACCAATTTTATAGGAGAATTGGGACATTATATAACTATTTTAACGTATTAAAAATATTTTAGACACAGTTTTATTATCAATATTTATATTTAAAGACATGTGTTTCCTGCGGTTGAGTTTGCTAGTTTGCGGAATTTCTAATTAATAAACCACTAGTAGCACTATAGTTAATGCCTGCGGAACCAACATATTTCGACAATCATCGCCAAGGATCTTTTTGAGATAAAAAGTTGTTTCTTACGCAATGCCAAAATCTTAGTAAACAAAAATTTGTAAAAAATATTTCAACATTTAAGTTAACCTAAAGTTAAAAACGTGTCTTTAATTGGACTAAATCTGTATGACTTTGCATTTTAATTGAACTTTAACCATAGATAATTATAAAAATTACTTTGTAAAATATCAAAAATATATTATTGAAACAAATTATCATTCTTATCCATGTAATTAATAGCTGTTTCAAATATTCGCAATGGAAAATCTCAATTTCATGCCCGAAGATTTTAATTTACAAAATAGCAAATATAAATCCATAAACAAAATCAATAAAACATCGATGACAAAAAAAACTTAGCTAGCATTATATTTTACAGATTAAATTAATGCCTTTAAATATTGTTAATCTTAACAAAACAGATAATTTTACAATTTAATTCCATTTTCCGATAACAAGTGATGGTTGGTGGGAGATAGAGGGAGCATTCATCCTCCACGATAACACTGGATTTATCAAACGTCCTTTCGATTGACGTCGCTTATAAAGTATAGTCGAATAAGGTTTTGACTATATTTCGTCCAAATTTTGACCTAATTCGACTACATTAATAGCAATATAGCAACTTATAGCACTTATCGCTTATAGCGCAATAATTATAATGTGTGGAATATATTTATTTTTGTCAATACGGAATAAATTTTAGATAAAGTTAGCTATGGTCAGGGATGGCCTGAATTTGATAGCCACGTTCTTGGAGATTTGAGACCATGCACACTTTGGCCGAAGGCAGTGGATTGTGTATTTGCGTGGACAATCAAGATCGGATAAGTTTATTATCATTGAATTCTTTTTTTCCACTGTTCACTATTCCAGTGTGATTTAGATTTTGGGAATAGGACTGAGAATCAATTGGCAATTTTGTTTAAAATCAGTTTTATAGCAGTAAAATTTGTGGAGTCTGGAGTTTATAAAATGGCTATTTCTATACCAGCGAACTTTTTATATTGAAATTGTCTATTGGTATATATCTTAAGTTATCGCATATAATGATTATGTCGTCACAATTTCTAATCCAGAAATTAAGGATTATAGTAAGTCGATATTTATCGATAATTTATTAAAGTCAAATAAAAGATGTCCGCATTCACGGCACAAAACCGCTAAATATTAATGATCAAAATGAGCTATTTCTGGCAGAAATATAAATAAATATAACGCACTAACAAACTAATAATTAAAAACTAAAGATTTTTGTATTTCATATTTTGCGCAAACCTCTATAAACGTGTTTATATTTCACTTTTATTAATTGTACTTAAATTTAAAAATATTTTTATTATGTGCCTCTCTATAACACACTCCGCCATATTATATAGAAAGGAATAATCTATAAAATATAAACCAAATCATCCTCTTATAGATGTGGCCTTTAACTATTTAACTGCGCAAACTTAAAGTGACTCGATGAATATACAAATTCATAGGTGATACAAAGATTGACTGGAACAAATGTTGCCTTTCATGGAGCGATGTTGCATTCACACTTTCACTGTTTATAATACATCCGACTTTGACTGTAAAACTGGATCATTGATGCCAATTAGATTTGACTGCATTTGTCTGGCTTCATGACAAAACAGTGTCAAATAGGCTATTTACCATTTAATCTTTCATTCAGTATGGTTCACGACCCACATGAACGAAAGTACATAAACTCATTTAGAAAATAGACTATATTTCTTCCTCTGAATGTTTTATAAAAAAATTCTATCCCACGATATATATCAACATCTTTAATTATACATCCTAATAATTCGAATATGTGTGATGTTTCAACGAATATGTTAGTTTTTAAGAGTTCTGTGACCGCATTCATCTGGTTGCTTACTTCGTATTTAATATTAATTCAATTGAATATGTTTTAAATAATATAAAAAAATTGTTTCAATATTTTTTTAGTCTTACGTTTTAACAATTTTTGGTTTATCTTGAACACTGAATTACAGGAAATATTCTTGTTTTCCATAATTATCTTTGATCAACTTTTGAAACGCTTTATTTAATATTACAACTTTATAATGTCGTATTGTAAGAAAATCTTATTTTAAGAAAAATCCATTTCACCTTTCAGTTATCTGTAATATTAATTCAACTCATATTTAGAAAGGAAGGTGTATGGCCAGCCTTTTGTAAGCATATACATATTATAATAAAAAACGAGTATTATTTTTTTATAGACAAAATTTTAAAACGGGTTCAAGAATAATGTATTTAGATATTATAAAAAACTAAAATGTGCTGCTTCATAATTGCAATTTTTATATCCTAAAATACAATAATTAAATAATGTTTTTCGATTGACGTACAATTATCTACAATGAAAACACACTGTTTAAATATTAAAAACAACCAATCGAAAATTAATACAGCTTCTTCGTAACTCCATTGAAATATTTCAGTACATTTTATAATTTAAAAAAATTATTCAATCAGAAATTAATTGAGTTTTTCAAAAAGATAATATTGAAATACTATTTATAAATGTATTCATATTTAAATGAGGTATGCAAACTTTTAGCTATCTTATTAATCACTGAAACCTTTTGATTTTCGACTATATTAAAATTTTTGACAGGAACCCATTTCACTAACCTTGTAATTATTATAGTATTACAATAATTATGATTATATTAAATATGGAGAATTTAATTTCACTATTACGAACTTGATTAAATGTATTAATCAATAACTTATATATATATTGATTTTTTCTAATACTTTTATTTTTCAAGACAGTAACAGTTTTACTAATTTAAAAAGCTTTTCAGAACAGGATTCTAGGTGGACCGCCATAAGACGACCCCGATGTAGAGTCTTTATACTCTTTATAAGCGTTCGCAATGAGACCACGTCCAACAAGGTGGCACCATACCAATCATCAACTTATATTCTATTATAGAAATTTATAGGGATGAGTTTTCAGATATTAAATAGAATTACTACTTTCAGATTTAGCAGTAGTATTTCAAAATGTTTGGTAATTGTTTGAACCAATAAAAATATTTTTTTATCAAGTTCTCGACCCACAATACCTGCCAATTTCAATCAGAGGTAGAGGTATAGCAATTTGAATAATGGCCGAGTTGGCACCAATTCGTCTGGACATGTTTCGGAAGGCTTTCAACGAACGATGTGAGCAATGTCGATAAGAGTGGCGATATAAATATAATATATGCGGCATAAATCAGTTCATAATAATTATATATTCGACAGAACTTAAGTGAAGTGTTCAACTTATTTAGCCTTAACACTCCTAAAGTTCCGAATAATTACAAAATTTTAGTTCTTAAATCTTTACAGAAATATAGACAAACTATGTGCATTGAATTTGACTGTTCTCTAATCTATAGGGTGGTCCATTGTTTATGTACCAACTTTATCGATTTTATAATTATATGCAGACATCTTTTAATTTGCAAGACTCTTTTGTCCCCATCAATGTAAGAAGAATACGAATTTGTTGTAATCTGTGCGTTCACATAGGGTAATGCTAGCAGGAGCAGAAATTTGTTCAGTAATTGTATTTCAAATTGATTAAATACTTAGTTTCACTTTGAAAATCTTAAGAACTTTGTTCCTAATTATAATAATCAATTGAGCGAAAGAAAGAGAATAATTAGGAAAAGTAATTGTTGAACCCAGAAATTGAGTTTAAATAAGTCATAACAATAATTTAGATATTAATCCTTTATTGTTGGGCAGATATTTATATAAAAATAAATCATTAAATACTTTGTATTTATATGAAAAACAAAAACAAAAACAAAAAATAAATAATTTGTGGTTTAAAATGTCACAAACGGTATGAAAAAATATCAACAACAAACATGTCTACAGGAAACCACTATAAGATAATCGATAAAGAGTTAGTCATGGTGCAGAAGACAGCTATAAGATAATCGATAGAGTTAGTTAGTCATGGTGCAGAAGACAACTATAAGATAATCGATAGAGTTAGTCATGGAGCAGAAGTCAACTATAAGATAATCGATAGAGTTAGTCATGCTGCAGTAGACAACTATAAGATAATCGATAGAGTTAGTCATGGTGCAGAAGACAGCTATAAGATAATCGATAAAGAGTTAGTCATGCTGCAGTAGACAACTATAAGATAATCGATAGAGTTAGTCATGGTTCAGAAGTCAACTATAAGATAATCGATAGAGTTAGTCATGGTGCTATTCATCAACAAACACGTCGCGCACAGCCTGTAAACAGAAGGACACAGCCATCGCTCCTGGATCGGGAAATCGTGCCCCCTGTAAGAGAACATCCGCGGAGACATAACTGGCCCGACCAGCCCCAGGCTTCATATCAGCGGTGCTCAAAGCTCCTTCCTCTGCGGCCTGAAGAGGAAAATGGATTGAAATTATTTGTAGCGATTAGAAAACGAGTTAATTGTCAAATTCCGTTGGTAACCAACCTTAGCCACTGCTTCAACGATTTTAGAAGGAGACTGATGATCTTTTACATTTCGCCACGCCACCAAGGCAGGAAGCAGAGAATCCAGAAGTGTTCGATCACCTTTGTGGGCACCCCCTGTCTCCGATATGACCCTTGCTCCTGCCTCAAAGGCAGACAGCCAATCACAACCGGCCTCGCATAAGTGTGTTGTTAGATAACCTGCCGCCCCAGACAGAAATATGCTCCAAATCTGGAGAGAAAGATCATCAGAATGAAAAAGTGCAAGAAGTTAAACCATACTGTGCTCAACTAACTTATAACACCAGAAGTTCCTCCATACTGTGCTCAACTAACTTACAACACCAGAAGTTCCTCCATACTGTGCTCAACTAACT
>JAUZNC010057619.1:0-12535 GCA_034780395.1 Vannuccia rotundouncinata | reverse complement strand
ATTTAACCAATCACAACTCTGGATTTGCCATACACGCGATGCAATATACTTTAGTATAGAAATATTTTAGATGTCCAGTTTAGTTCTATATATAATATACAATATCTATGATAATAACTAACAATATATACAATCAGATGAAAACAAATTAAAAAAATTATTGGCAACAGTTTGAATATATTTTAGAATACCTATTGATATATGTTACGATCAGAGTTTGCCAATAAATTCGATACTATTTCAATATTGGGATCAGAAAATCCAGATAGGACAGCAACAATGATGTCGCGAAAATCTGTACCCGACCTCAACAAAGACAGTCGGGCAGAGTTAAGTCGCAAGCGTCCATGCTCCATGTCTCAACTGCATTTCAAGAGGCCTGTCAACCTGCACAGATCGGCGCCATCGTCTCCTGTCGCCGAATCTGGCTTCCCCTTCATTGTTGGCATTGACGACGTCAGTCTGCGCATTGAACGTATCCTTGGCAACGGTGGCTATGGTAAGTGCTACGCAGCAACGGTTTTGTCAGGTCCGCTCAAACAAACAATTGGGGGGAATCAGGTGGCGGTAAAGATTATCGATTCTGCACTCGTCGCGCAACATGAGAGTCTAATTAATCAGGTGGCATTTTCATTTTATTTTGACTATAGGTACTTGAGTTAACTGTTGAGATAGCCAGAAATTTTAATTAGATTCGCTACTGCTTTGTGTAATTTTTTTACATTGGAATAAATATCTTAAATTGGATATTATGTATTATATTTGATTTTTAAAGAATAAATTAATTCCGGTAACTACAAGTGTCTTTAGGTGTTTTCACGGATTATTATAGGGTAACTATAAACTACTACATTGCAAAAATTCACACTAAAATTATTTTTGAAATCTTCAAAAATGTATTTTATAGTTGTCTTTTGCATTTCTGGGCATCCGGATTTCATTCTACCAACTATTTACAGCGATTTTAAAAAAGGTTCCAATTACGAATTTTATAAGCAATTTAATCATGTGAGAAAATAACTCATTCTGATCATGATTCATTCATAGCGCATGTTCCAATGTGTAAATACGTGACTAAATTATATGGATTTATTTCTTCTCGTATATGGATTTATGTCCTTCTTACTTATATGTATGTTCAATAAATTAACAAACTCATAAATTAAAATCGTTCCACATTTCTTTTTGGATTATTCAATCCTAAATCTAAAATACGTCGCTATGAAAATGTATTAAAATTTGTAGTCATAATTTTAGCAAACTAGTAATACATTTATCTGCTTAGGTAAATAATTACAATTTAACTCGCTTATTAATTTAAATTATATTTTGAAATGTTTCTTTATTATATTTTCGTCATACTTGCTTATACACCTTTTCTAAAGTTCAGTAAAATGACTTTAAATAATTAAACCTTTGAATATCTTGATGAATATCTATTAGAAATATCTTGATGATTTTATAACCCACTTTCTATTTCAGGAGATCAAAGTACACTCTGGTCTCGACCATAAGAACATCGTGCGGCTCCACGGTCACTTTTACGACTCCATGGGAAGTTCTTGTCTTCTATTAGAACTCTGCCCAAGACGGTCTGTTGCCGATCTTGTGGACAGCCGGGGTGCGCTGTCAGGACCTCTAGCTGTTCGACTGTTAAAAGGTCTTGTGAAGGGGGCCGCATACCTCCAGTCCAGATGGCGCATCGTCCACCGTGATATCAAGCCGAGTAACCTCCTCCTCACTGCTAGTATGCGGCTTAAGATGAGCGACTTTGGTCTAGCTTGCTCCCCCAAGCAGAGCTGGGACGAAAGAGAGTAAGTTTAGATATGAAGTTGTGTGTTCTTTTAGTTAACATAAGAATGTTTGGGACTGTTTGCAATTAATTGATAAATCAAGTAAATAATAGTGCCGATTAATTAAACACATTTCTGTAAGACGTACTTTCTTTTATTGCTAATGCTATACGAAAGCCAGATTTGTAAAGCCAGACATATATTTCAGAAGAGTCAATTGTACCTTATAATATAAAAATGTAATATTTTCCATGATTATAATTAATAAAGCAAAGGTAAGTTTGAAACATTTTAATTGAGGGATCTTTAATAAATATGAATATGACTCTTCAATAGAATTATCTTATTAATTTATTATTAAGTCTCTAGTATATTACAGTATAAATGCTTCAATGATCTTCAACTATCTAAAGTTCTCAGTTTATAATTGTGGTATAAATAACTTACGATCCCTTGTATACAATATCATTTTTCGCAACCCTAGAAGTTTGCTATAAGTGGGTTATAAGTATTACTTTTATTATATCTTTTTTAATTATTTTTCTGTCTGTACAATAAATTATGTATAGAACAGTTTATTGGTATCACATATATTCTAAATATAGCCTAAATAATACTTTCTTACCTTTTTCCGAACATAAATGGACACACTTTTTATCTTTATGTTAATTCAAGTATGAATTATTGAACATCTTTGCGACCAATTAATATAAGTATCGGATCGCTCTCCTGTGTAAATAATTTAGAACACATCTAAACAATAGCTTTCTATTCATTACTTTTAGTTTTCCATTTATGAAAAGAATACAAATATTGATGGGAAAGTTAAACAGCTTTATTGATTTTTATAGATTCTTGTTTAATGAAATTATGAACAACTAAAACGCCATTTGACTTATTTTAATCACTCAGATTGGATTTTAGATAGATGATTTATTTATCGAAATCCTGTAGGTAGGTATATTGATTAATTATATTTAAGTTGTATAAAAATAATAATTGTAAAAAATATAGAAATAATCTAATATACTATATTTAAAAATAAATTATTATTTAATATAATGAAAACATAGATATCATAAACCTTCAAAATGTTATTAATTTTTTTTTCCAAAAACATAACTTGCGCCATTTTTTTACCGAAAACAGATAAATTGGTTCGTCTACGAATTTTATCTGCATCGTAGAGGAGTGCGTATAATACTTGAACACCAATATAGCTACAGGGGAGATCTATTAGGCCAATATCTGCTTTAATCGGCTTGCTTTGTATATTTTCCGATTGCTCTGCTCACTCAGAAGGATTTGCATTAATTTTAGCTAAAGTATCAAGAGAATAGAAGAAATTGGCTATCGATATGTAAATTACCAAAGTTGACTCAGCTTTCTAATTCCGAAGAACCGTTGAGATATGTCTTTATTTTTTAGTATTGGAAAATTAGTTCAATAATTCCTATCAAAATTCATTTAGGAAATAAAGTACATTTTCTTGTATACATATTATATGTCTGAATATTTTTCTTGGTCAAGTATACTTTGTTCAATAAAATATATTCGTTGTGAAAGTTATATATCGCCTTGCCTATCGCGGAGATGGTTTTACGCCCTCCATAAACCCGTATCTAGATCAGTTATATTGTAAAATAAGTAAAAGAATAAGTATTCTATTTTTATATTTCTAAACCGTTTTCATTAAAATCATCCGTAACTAAGGTTTCTAAAATTGAAATTCAAACAATACAGATTGAATATATACCAACTTATCGAAAGATTATATTTTAAATACAATTTATAATAAAAAGAAAAGCATTGTGTATTACATCAACCAAGTCGAAACTTTGTATAATTATCTTTCTATTCAAATTTAATTGTATTATAATTTATCGTTATTTTAAACAGATTGTTTTTATATTGCTTATAACTAACCAAAAGCATTGCACTAATGTCTGCAGTTAATGTCTGTAACTAGCGCATATATTCGAAAATTATTGATTCATAATTTGGTTAATATCATATGTTAATAAATTTTGACTTGCTTGAAATATATTTCAATACAAAATAAAAGCATAGTACACTAAATACAATCATTTTTAATTTGAATGCATCAATGCTGAATATTTCATTTGTTCAATGAAACTATTTGATTTTATCGCCATGATAGCTATACATTTTAATTATATATGACGCGCACAAAGTATCCGCCAATATCAAAGTATAATATATCGAACATAGCGTCGTAATTTTTTTATGATATCTGAAATTCATTCTTTGTACCCGTTTGGTTCTTGTCTATGATACCGTGAACTTAAATGTTTGCTGTTTTATAATGAATTCCAAGATTGATTATCGTACTTATTTTCTCAGTGAGTCGGGCGACTTTGGTTTAGTTTTTACGACTTATCCTCTCTCTCTCCATGGCGTGATCATTTTTAGATTGCGGTTTCGAAACGGATATTTTATTAACTAATATATTGATCTTATTCGACATCGTCTTCATATCCTAGGAGGGTCCTATCGTTTGACTTGTTTTATCATAGCGGCAGTATTTCATATCCTAAGTATAAATAAACTTCCAATGTAAGATTTATTAATGTAAGAATATTTATTGCAACACATACATTGCTTTTTGGATAATATTATAACTTCAGAGAAATTCCTATCTGGATTTACATACAATTTTGTTTTAAATCAATTTTTTGTATTAATTCTTTTTGCGTTAATTCATTTTTTTCTTCTATTGTTTCTAATTTAATTTTTTACAGTAAAATAATTAAAACTTAAAAATAAATAATATTTATGACATTATAATAGCGTTCTTTCAAAATAAAACAATGTAATATTCTAAATGTTGACTAAACCCTGAATTTATTTAAATAAATAATGGAAATTTGAATATATTGTGTTCTTAAGTAAAATTAAGTTAACTGTGCTGTCGGTTTCATAAACTTCATCCACTTATAATTTGTATCACGTATTATATATTTTCTTCTTCTTCTTCTTCCATATTGCTTCTTCCTCTAATAGTAGAGTATTGTCGAGCCTTGACGTCTTATAGTTTCAATTATCTGAGGCAATTTTAATTAACACAAATTTGTTATATGTATATCTAAAGATTCGAACGAAAATGTTTAGCGATTGAATTTCTGATTTGTTTTTACCGATATACAAATATTTATAAAATAGAGTCTGTTTATGAAAAGGTTTTGATATATATGCTGTGTTTTGATACAGACGAGTATGCGGCACTCCGAATTACCTGGCTCCAGAAATCTTCCTCAAACAAGGTCACTCCTTCCAGTCAGACTTGTGGGCCATCGGAATCTCTCTCTTTTTCATTACCGCTGGCCGGCCCCCGTTTGCCTGCCCGCTCACCCTCCCTGGTCACTGTCCGGATAGCGTTGTTCGCATAATCTATCGCAGTGTTCTCGCGGGGCAGTACGAATTCTCGGCCAATATGGACCTGCCCGTTCGCCGGCTGATAACCCGAATTCTGCAGAGGGACCCAGCGAAGAGGGCGACCCTGGAGGAGATACTTGCCAGTGATTTGTGCTCCGGGTGCTGGTGAGATAAGCGCAAGTTTATTGTCTTTACTCGATGGCATCGAAATGTTTTAACAATAAAACAACTATTTGATAATTTGTGTCAAGGATATTTGTTTGTTCCAGCCACTGTAGGAAGCCTTTCTGCACGTGCAGTGTGCGTTCTCTTGGTCACACTCTGGCCCAGTTCGTCTCGAAACCCTCCCCAACAACCGCACAAGCACCCCCCTGCCCACGGGTGCCCTCTCCTCTCCTTGCCGGGGACAGTCTCACGGGACAGATCAGTCCGGATCCTGTGCAGGATCTGGTGGACCTTCTGGGATCTCGGGCACGACTCCCGCCCTCCCAGTACAGTGCGGTTTGGATTACGCGCTGGTCGCTGACATCTGCGGGGGTCCTGTATTATACCCTGAGTGACGGGACGGCAGGAGCCGCTGATAGACATGCTCAGGGGCTGCTGTTGGCTGCTGATGGGAAGTAAATACTCCGAGTAAACTGTTTTGAAAAGAAGTGTTTGTATCTAAGATGTTTCATTGATATCGTGATAATATTTATCTAGATCGGCAAATTAATTAAATTATGTCCAAAATAAAATCGGGCAAAAAGACAGAATGGTGAAATCTTGATAATCCTATAACTTTACAAACAGAGCTGAGAAGTAGACCAAATCGGTCGTTATACCTTTGCACAAGTAAGTTACGTATAAAACGTAGTAGTTTGCCGATCTAGAGAAGTTAATTACGATGATATCTATGGATGTGACACGATCGGGTATTAAATTGATTCAAAAAGTGTCAAATACAACATTTTAAAGATATCAAATTCATGTAATAGTGACGAAGATAGTCGAAATATATTTCGCTTCAATGTTCAAATAATATTGCTTCAGAATGACCGAGATACGGCGAGGCTGCTGCAAATCTTCTCTCTGCAGTTTAGACTCTCTGCGCTCTCAATGTGATTTCATCCGAGCGCACCTTCAGCCCTTCCAACCGGCGCTGGATCAGCTGGCCCGTCTCAACGTCCTTTGCTTCTCCTCCCCCAGCGGTTCTACCAGCCTACACCCCTGCACGCCCACCACACCGGGAACACCACTTGAGGCTGCTCCAGTGACCAGCGCCCCCGTATTCCTCCGTCGGTGGACCTCCACCAACACATCGACCAACACGGCTGGAGAGAGCTTGTTCTTCCTGTTCTCAAATGGATTCTGGCAGGCAAATCTTCACGGCCATACGAAACTGCTGGTCTATCGTCGAGCGGTCCTATTCTCATTCGTTAGCGCGCAGGACGTCAACACGACTGGATTGACAGAAATCGATGATTGGTTGACGCGTTTTCCCGATCATTATGAAACTCTCAAGACCCTACTGTTCAATATTCTCTAACTGTTAATTGAGTGGTCTAAATCATGTCTTTCTTTAATTTTCTTAATATAGTATTTTGATCAAAATCAAATGTAAAAATTATGTTTTGCAAATTATACTTTTGAATTATTTTTCATTATAATAAAAAAAACATTTTATTTGTTTAATCATATTTTTTGTTGACAATCTGATGGTATTTATTGCAATATCACTTTTAGAAGGGCTATATAGCTTGTGTATCATTCTTTCTATTGTGAGTCTATCTAATTTGAAAGTCAAATAATAAAACGCGTATATTATATATTTTTATAAATGCGATCAATAATGGTCAATTCTAAAGATTAATTATGTTGATTTTCGGAATAATTAATTAAATTATTATGAAGTTACACTGGACATGTTTGAAATTACGAAATATTTGTGTATAGGTACGCTGTACGGCCTAACTGTTTCGGGAATTCTTATTCATTATTCTCTAATTTGAATTAACGGATTATATCGTACACATGAATTTTTGCAATATTCAGGTAAATATTAACTTAACATATACAGCATGTAGAATAGGTTGTCTGTAAATTTTTGTTAAGTTTTGCTACTCCAAAATTAAATTTAATAAAATGCGGTAAAGCGTCGCCATTTTAATTTAGTCATTTAGTCTTATATCTGTTTGAAAAGTCGATATTTTTTTATTTAAAAAAATTTTCCTTTAAATCATAGATATGCTATCTTTGTTTAAGTTTAACTAGATTTCTAATCTAGCTGATTGTTGTCACTTAGTATCGGTTTCTGACGATCCTGGCAAAAATTCAATATTATTAGTAATTATTGTAGTAATATTGAATTCAATAATTGTTTATATGTATCAATTAAATATATATATTCTGTTAAAGTTATTTTCAAATTATTTAACCAATCACAACTCTGGATTTGCCATACACGCGATGCAACAAACTTTAGTATAGAAATATTTTAGATGTCCAATCTAGTTCTATATATAATATACAATATCTATATAATTAATCTATAAAAATTATTTATAATCTTATTCTACTAATCTAATATGTAGTAAAGTAAAAATATTCCTTTATCTTCAGTGACGCGTCAATTGACAACACTTTAAATATATTTGGATAAATATAACAAAACTGTACATAAAATAAAATACTACTTAATTATATACTGAAATAATTTAAAATGATGACATTTTAATGAAATGGTGGCTTGATTGTTAAATGTTTCTTAGTCAAAAGTTGTATGATAAATTATTGGTTCGACTGTTCTTCTTCATTTCCTTCATCGTCGCATTCTTCTTCTTCTTCATGTTCCTCTGCGTTACAGTCACATTCTTGGTCACAGTCACATTCTTGGTCACAGTCACATTCTTGATCACAATCACATTCTCCTTCGTCGTTATTTTCTTCTTCATTATCTGAAAAAAAATGTACATAAAAATAAATTCCATATTTGCAATTATTTGAGAATTATAAACAATATATTGCAATTCTTAAGTGATGAAAGAGATCTAATATTGTAGTAGAATTGCATTTTAACCACGTCACAATTTAATAAAGTTTTAAATAATAAATACATTGGATCATTAAAACGATTAGTAACTTGTTATAACATATTTTACTAAATCATATATGTAAAATTACAAAATGACAATGGACGTGATATAATTATATTCATCCATTACATTTTCACGGATTTTACTCTTTACTAAAACCTAATCCAAATCCTTTTGAGTTTATTTTGTTGTCTATATTAATGAAAAAATATGTATTTATTTTCTGTTAAATAATGAAAAAATGTAAGATTTAATATTGTTTCAAAATACTAAACATATATTTTTTAATTGTTTGTCTTCAATAATCGGAGTTTAATTAACCTCCCAATATGATTTACATTTAAAATATGTTTTGATATTATATATTTATAAGTTTCATTTAATTTGAGGGATAACATTTAAAAGGGATATTATGAATTTTCTATTGAATGCTGCAGTATAATCTAGCTTAATTATTTAGGAATTTACACTCTAAAATAATAATACATTTAACACATAAAAATATTATATATAATATATAGATTCTTAAAGCTTAAAGATTTTGTAAAAAATACATAATTTACGATTTAAATTAGTGTTTTAAAAGTATCAACTTATATTAGAATATAATTTCTTTTAGGAAAATATAATGTGAAATAATTAATTTTGTATATAAGTTAAATAACCAGAAATATATGACTAATTTTTATTAGGATTTATTTGTATAAATAAAATATAAATATTATTGGAATCAAAAAACATCAGCTCTTACTCCCCGATCCACAACATTCGCAGTTGTTATTCCTTTCGTCCAGTAGTTCCTTTAATTGGGCAAGTTGTTGTTGAGATTCAAAGAGTTCCTGTTTTCTCGCGGCCAGAGCTTCTCTGGTCAGTTTAATTTCCACTGTCTTCAATTCTTGCTCAGCCTTAATCCTCTCAAACTCCTTTTCCATCCCTCCTAAACGGTCCACGTATATTTTCTTGAATCTCTTTTGTAACTCTTCATCTGTAATAAAATATTATTATTGCATTGTTAGTGTATTTATACCAACCCAACTTTTGCATTCCAAAAATGTTGGTTAAAATACCTAGTTTGAATTGATTCCACATTTATTTAAAACTAATATTGTTTCTTTACAGTATGACGTTTCTTTGTTGGATTGGTGGATTGGTGGATATATATATATATAGGCAGGACAATTTATACACTAAAAGGTTGAGGGGGGAGGCTTGTTTATCATGGTGAATTGTTTCAGTTTCACTTTGTATGTAAAAATAAATATACTGCTTTGCCCAAAATTCATTATTTTTTTATTTTGGTATGATTACATTACATAAATTTATCACATTTTAGAAATAATTATTTTTAATTACACAGATATTGTAGTAATGAAAAAGATATTTAAAAATAATACATTTATAAACCCCTATTATATTTCCTCGAATATAGATTTTCACCATTCACACTAGCTTAATACGATCGGAGAATATAAATTTTAAATAGCATAGTAACTGAAAAGGTGGGATTAAAAATTTTAAAATTTAAATTATATATTTAGTTCCAACAATATTTCAAATATAATATATCATATTCATATGTCAATATATATATGTAATATAAATTGTAATATATTTACTGATTAAATTATTGAAATGGTTATAGTAATTATATGTAGAATATGTAGAAATTTATGGACATTTCAAAACATTAACGTTTAATTCAGATTTGCACATACCTTCCTCGGCTATTCTAGTAATTTCACTTGTAGTATCTTTAGAATCCATAATTATAAATGTGGAAATTATGATAAATCCTAAATTTTAAAAAATTATAGAATAAACGGTTCAATTATTTTTCGTTTTTGCTGTGTTCTAAATAGAATGTTTGTGACAATCGTATAAGCTGTAGGTTCCTTTTAAGAATAGATTTGTTTAGTGAGGTCTCTATAACTACCTCTGCATTAGTACCCAGCTACTTACTGGAGTGCCATTGTACGAGGTTATGCTTACACAAAAGGTTATATATATACCTCAACACTTGAATATTGATTTTCTTCTTATAACGAAACTGTGGTTTCTGCAATATGTAAACTTTATTGACATCAACTATGAATAAAGCATACAATTAGCTATTACTTTTTACAGTTTGTTTGTACTTGTGTCTGTATATGTATATAATTTGAAGAAAATCTTATTTATATACCTCCTATATTAATAATTCCTCTAATACCAATTATAATGCTAGTATAGGTAATATCATTTAATTAATTACTTATTTAATTATTTATTTATTTTTACGTTTATTTTTTTTTATTAATTAATTAGTTCATTCATTCAGTTCTTTTTTAATTTTAATTAATTTACTTTTTTATGATTATTATTGAATATGCCTTTTTAAGTGGCTCTCGATTTAATTTATTATTATATAGTAAATTGTAGAAACAGAACTAGTCAAAATTGTGAAAGCGAAACTAGCCAAGCCAACAAAAAATATAAAGATATTTTTACCTCCGAAACAGCCAAAATATTAATTTGCATGTAGGTCTTAAGCTTCTTTGAGCCAAATTTCCAAGAGATCTAGTGTGAACAAGTATAAACACATGCTCTACGAGCGAGGATGGGTCTGGCAGCCCGCAGCGTATAAAATATGTTATAACTTTCAGTTAAATACAATTTGAGTGAATATATTTTGCGAGAATTCAGACAACAGAGATGAATTACTTACATAAAGTTTGTGTATTACAGATGACAATAATTTGCTTGTTAGTTCATAATATCACATAAGAATTGTGAAAACTTTCATGATTTTTCTTATTTCGGTATCTTTGAATTTACAGTTGAGCATCGCGCTTCTAGGGGTAACTCTTCATATATCAATATCTTTTTTGATAGTTTGAATATAATTTTCAGCATCGATTAAAAAGCGCACATTAATATAGTTTGCTTAATCGAAACGCTTACTGATTTTCTCAATCAGCAAATCAATAAGTTGAAAGCATTTTTGTCGTGGTGCTTATCAGTTGAGCTTATTTCAAAGAGAGATGAGCCGCATTTTTTCATGGGAAAATTTGTGGTTCAGTTCTTCCTTTTGTATCAGCAAATATACTTACTCATAAAATTGATTAAAATGTTCATTTTTCTCATGTTATTCAGATGAGCTTTTTGATTACTAGAAATTTGAAAAGCAAACATCCTCCACAAATGTTTAATCTCTAAAAATGCAGTAATATCTTCATAGATAAAAGAGTCAAGGACAATGGGCAAAATATATGCTTGCCAACTGCAATGGCTCAAAAAACTTATTTTATGGTTAAGCAAAAATACGTAGTCTCGGAACCCCAGCTAAACATATTTTATGGTTGGGCAAAACTTTATTTTGTAACTGCTTCTTTTACACTATGTATAATGCATATGGACATTGGATATTAACACTAATATTATATAATACGTAGGTTCGCTTATAACGTATACGCATATCGTCCTTTCCAAGAGAAAACATGATGTGTGGGTTTCTCTGTATATGTATGGTTGTTCACATGAGATCACTATAAAATTTGGCTAAAAGTTGCTTATAAGCCATGTAAATTAATATTTTGGCTATTTTGGAGGTATACATATAATTAATAATTACATTTGTTTATAGTTTGGATCTATATAATTTCGTTTTAATAATTTCGCTAGTCTGATTTTAGAATTTATGTGTGATCCTATATCGTTTCTTTCTTTTAATAACTACTCCATATAGGGCCCATTGTATAGGGCCAATCACTTATAGTAGATATTAAATTAGTATAAATATTTAGTTAAAAAGCGCGCATATTTCAATATTCCATATATATATATATTTATATATATATGCGATGTTATTTTAATATTCTTTATATAAATAATTTATAGCTTTTTAAAATTTTAAAATAGATTTGCACATTTTTAAAATTCTGTAATATTAAAATTATACAATATTAATGAAAACTATAAAAAAAAACATTTCTAAATTGAAGTACTAACATTTCTAATCACATTTCTTCCATCTAATATGACGAGAAGTATTCTAGAGGCACATAATAAAAATGTATAAGTAAATTACATTTCATTCTAATTGAAGAAGAATCTAATGTAAATAACATAACGATTTTCGACAATTTTTGTGTAAAAAAAATAAAATCTTGGACGTATTAAACATAATTATTAGATTCATTTTAGTATTCATTTTAGGATTCATTTCAGGATTCATCTAGAGAACCACACAACCTACACGGACGTTCTATATACCAAAATGAAGCTTACGCAATT
>JAUZNC010057618.1:28821-50211 GCA_034780395.1 Vannuccia rotundouncinata | reverse complement strand
ATGTGATAAAGATCTTGCCTGCCTCTCCTTTCTACATCAACAAAATCTACTTTGTCCTCACTGCTCTACTTATTCTTCTGCTAATCTGTAAGTCATTTACAACAATTTTATTGATGCACAGATTATCAAGAATGTCTTTTTCTTTCCAGTGAACATCATTTTGCTCATAGTATTCCTAGTTAAACAAAGACGTGCAAAACAAAATCGTGAGTGCGATGGTTACTAATTTGGAAAAGATATTTGTTGTTCTTTTCTTGATATCGAGTTGTCTTAGTTATATAATTTCCTATAAAATTATTCTAAAATATAAATTTTAAACCAGATAAATTCTTAATTATAAATTATTTAAAACATTAAATTCATAAAATAATAATTATTTATTACCTTAAAATATATAAAGAGTAATTAATAAAATCACAAATTTTATAAAAAATGAAATTATTTGAAACAAATTTTATTATATATAATTGATAAAATCACAAATATTTTAAAGCAAAGCATTGATTTTTTGACACCGAAAACTTCATATCATTTATTTTATAGTCATTATTAATCAACTATAAATGTGTTTTTTAAGAAAATACATTAGATATGCCTACTTTACAAAAAGTCATTTTCAACTATAACATTAATTGTTATTTTTTACTACAATTTTTTTTAGTTCCACCTCCAGAAAATATTGAAAATATTGATATTTATACAAATAAAGAACCTATCGTTTGAACTGTCACCACTAGCTCCATCAACAGTTTCATGAATTATGGATAGTTCCATTTTATTTCTCTGTTTCTCGAAATGATTTTAGCATTGATGTAATTTGAAACTTTCTTTATCAAAATATCCTCTGGAACTCATTACTATAGATACAAATATATTTCCATAATTTTACTTTTATTGTTCTATTGTTTTATAGTATCACCCTATTAGGTACTTTGATACTATCAATATTTTGCAGATAAAATAGCTTATACATGGCTTGGTTTTGTAGATTCTTACTTTTATATTTAAATCGATTTATATTCCTCTTGTTTACAAACTAATGTTTTCTCATATAATTCGTCATTGTTGGATATTGAGAATTTTTTTCGTTTTATATATTTATCAAATGTTTTATCTACGTATAACTTTTACGTTTGTTATTCTTTTTTTATAACTTTATTCAGAATTCGTTAATTCATTGATATATGACTTCACTGTGTTGTTTTTACTTTTTGATAACAGCCACGTGGACTTAGATTCTTAGTCAGGAGATTATCATGTCTCAGAGTAAATCAGTATAAAATAATAGACGGGTCATTCAATTTTTTTATAATATGCTTCGCAATTTTGTTTTATGTTTAAGTTTTAGGTTGTTAATTTGCACTTAATTATAGTACTTGAAGTATTAGGTATGTAAATCAAAAACTACGTTGTAATTCGTCATATCATGGTGACGGATAATTTTATACTTAATAATACTGTTTATGACTTCGTGTGTGATTAATATGGTTGTCTTCCTAATACGTTATAATGTCGTTTATGAAATTGTTAAAAATAGAATTATTACCAAAACAAATCCAGTAGACAACCATATAAAAACTCATTCATGTGAATTATAACATTAATTGTCATGCCAGAACCTTATAGTGTTCTTAAAATTGTAATAAGCACTCTATAGCCTCAACTATATTTAACTATATCAATAAAATAATCGTAAATATACTGCCGTGATGGTATTCAGCTACCAGCCGTTCTAAATTAACATTCATTTAACAAATCAAGAAAAATTTAGTCCGCAAATATCAACAAGCTTGAGTGACTTTTGTAGACAATTAAACATTCATGTCTTAGAGAATATTTGTTGTGTATCATAAAGATAAGAATGCTCACAAGTTTTTGAATTATAGGGACTGTGCGTAATATGGAGGGGGTAAGGGGTTGATAAATCCGTGAAATGGGGTGGGGAGCTCTCCAAAATTGTGATGTCACAAAATATTCCTGTTTAAAGCAAATCGTTTCGTTTAAATTAATCGAAATAGTTTACACGGATTCACAAATATTATTCGAAATAATGTTTTATTTTCGACGCTTGTACTCAAATTTTTTAAAACATATGCTTGTGTAATTCAGATTTTTATAAGAAAGCTTTATTATATCTATCATCATATTCCCAGTTGTATATTATAGGTACCTACTTTTTCTAGTAATTTCATAATGACCTGCTGTATAATTCAGATTTTAGTAAGAACGGATTATTGGTTGACAGTATATTAATGTCAGTGGCTTAAGAAAATATTGGGGAGGCTAAAAAAATTTCTAACTTAATTTCTGGAATTCTACATGATTACCCATTCAGAGTATTATAGCCCCCCTTCCTGGATCAGCAAATATTCTAATAATTGTTAGTGTAGTTATAATAATTTTATTAAGTTAAAATTATTATTCAACTTATTTTGTTTAAATTTTTTAAGCTCTTGAGCATATAGCTAGGTAAAGATCTAAAAGGTATTTAGAACCAGGATCAATTTTTTATTTGTTTAATATTATTGTAAACTTTTATTGTAAACAGTTGTACTCAGATCTTTTAAAGCAAAGTGCAATGTTTCTCTTAATTTACAAAATCCAAATGCTAATTAGTGAGGTAATCGCCTTATGGAATAAAATGAAAACATTTACAGAAAATGTTCCACTAGCAGTCAGGTCTAAACTAGATGAGATGAAAAGAACATAATTAAAAATAAAAGCAACTCTTATAAATTTTGGGGGAAGTATAATTTATTAAGGGATGGGGTAGAACTTAATTAAATTTCGAAAGTTATAAGTTTCGAAATTTGTGACTGTGCGTGATACAAGAGGGATAGGGTAAAACATGTCCTAAATTTGCGTGATGTCATTTTTGAACAGCCCCAAACCCAACCTGACCCAAGCTCCCTACGACTACACGACACTGAATGATTTTTTGCAAAACCCATAACATATACAAATACATAATACAAAATAGAGCCTATTATTTTTTTAATAACGATCATGTGACTATGAATGCATCGTTCTACTTTATTTATATTAATTATTTAAAATCTGCTATAATATTACAATCATTCATTCGATAAAAAATATTTAAGTTAAAACGGTAAAAAATTGCTTTTTTTTTTTTTTTTTTAATTCTTAAGAACGATTTAAACAATGACTTATTATATTATTTATCTAGACTGGCAAACTGACCAATATTCAATAGTAATAAACATCTGCGAAGGTATATATCTATATCGATAATCAATAGGAAATCCATAGTAGTTTTTAATGCATTTCAACTTTATATACGGTATTAGTTTCGTATAAAAGAAAATATTCAATTAATATATTATGATGAAAAGCATATTAAAATATATTATATTTATTGAATGCCCTCTTCAAAACGAAACTTATATTGTATATAATTGAATTGTGCTCTGGTCGTTTTTTTGATCAGTTTTACGGTCTAGATAAATAATATATTAGTCCAATGACGATAAAAGACCGTTCTTTAATAAAAAAATAAACAATTGTTTTAAAAATATTATTAATAACTATAGGCGGCTCTACAATTTAAGCGTCTATTTCGTTTTCAAATCAGGTAAATGTTAATATTTATTTTATTCATTTTAACTGTCATTCTTATTTTTACGGTATAATAAACTCTAATAAAGTAAATTCGAAATAATTAATTTTATAAAAATTTGATTTGTGTTAAATTTCTTTTACTTTTAGGAAGTTCTTACATGATGTAAATTATATAATCACAATTTTTTTTTTTTAATTTTCTATTGTCATAATAAGCTAATGTTAATAATTTATTACCAGTTATGTCTATACATCAATTATAAGCATTTAAAATTAATTTTGAAACAATCGAACTCGTGAATTCAGTATATAAATCTAAATATATTATTAAAATTTAAAAATAAAGAAAAAAGAAGGTGTTATTAATTTTAAATTGAATTATTAGGTTTTAGGAAAATTCAGATATTATTATTTTTATATAGAAGTAATTATGACCTGAAGTGATTATCTATAAACTATATAAGGTTTTAGAGAAAATTAATAATCCTATATAAATGTCTTTATTGGATAATAGAGTCATGAACAATTATTTATTTTAAACATATAAAAATAGCTGATATATATTCTCTGAATTAATTATTCAATGTACCTTAATATATAAACTGAGGAATTATAAATTTTACTTTATTATATGGTAAGTGTAATAATTTCTATGACAAAAGTATAATGAATGTAATATTTTTCCAATTTTATAGATTTTTTTGCAATAATAGTACATGTTGGTGACCAGTTCTGAATTAGTTTGACCAGTTAGGAATTATTATTTTCTTCAGATTCCTATTAACTGGTAGAACTTATTAATGCAACCAGTTTTGGATTTTTTTAGATTACTAACTCTTCTGAAAAGTTAAGAATTAACATACTTTTAGATTCCTTACTGCTCTGACTTTTAATTTTTTCCATATTCCTAACATTATGCCATGAGTGACCATTAAAATGTTTTTGCTATTTATTGCTCATGATGCTAATTTAAACATAAATCAGAATCATTGTGAAATAATTTTTCATTGTCACAAGTAGGAACATATATACCACATTTGTTAAAAAATTATACAAATGGAATTAGTCAAAATAATAATATTTGAAAAAGATACAATTTAATTAATGATATTATTTATCTGATGAATTGATATGGAACCTAAAGAAGCTGGTAAGGTTGATCATTTTCTTATGTCATGCAACTATATTGACTGGTAGATTATATGCTTACCAAGTGTTGTTTGTTAAAGAGATAGTCTCTAAAGAATCACCTCAAAAAGTAATTGAGCTGCCCAAGAAAATGTCCAATATTTGTCAATTTGTAGATCTAGAAAACTAAGGAAAAAGTAGGTAAATTATAATATTACCTTTTTTTGATTATGTATTTAATATCTACAGGATGGCCCAAAGGTGCTTACAGTTGAAATTAATAAGTAATTTGTTATATCAAATTTATAATACATGTACACAATATATTAAAATGAATTTATACATTAAAACACCCAAACAGTACTTAAAAGAGTTATTCATCCAATGGCTCAACATGCAAACCTGCTTTCTCAATACATAGATTTCATCTTCAAAAAGTTTGAGGTTAATTTTTAATAGAATTTTGACTCTGAGTTCTTGAAAAGCAATGTTGACTGCATCCTTGATTTCTTGACATTTTGATTCCTTCACACATATTCACAATGCCCCACAAGGTGCTATCACATGAAGTAAAATCAGGATTTATAGGAGGCCATGAAGTGTGGCCAAATTGGCTAACCCATCTGTCGGGAAGATGTGGGATGCCCCATCTTGTTAGAAAGAGTATAGAAGTTGTTTACGTGCTATAATTCAGAAATGAGTTTTTCTTTGAAAGTTGTTGATAACAATTGTCATCTTCTTAACTATAAATAAAATGGCTGATAAAATGGCTTGCAGACATAGCTGCCCAAACCATAACTTTTGGTTGAAAAGGATGGACTTGCTCCCATATATGTCGATTCTTATTTGATCAAAATGTGAAGTTGGGGGAGCTGCACTCATTTGTAAAAAATACTCATTTATCAACTGTCATTGACATATTTTTTACAATAAGATTGCCACAAGGCACTCAATTCTCATAATGTACAAGTTTTTAAATATTCTTTGAACTTAATCAACTAAATATTACTGCACACTATTCTAGTTAAATCATAAAAATTAAACTTTCAAAAACCTATAGAAATATGTTTTAATGTCCTAGTCAATACAATAAATATGGTAAAATAATTTGCTTATTATTTTGAACTGTAGAGACTTCTGGGCCACCCTGTATTTATTAAGTAAATTTTTCCAATTTTTTAAACTCTTTTCAGATTATTGATTCTATATGCTGCAAGATGTTTAGCAAACACATCTATAAATAATTATACATTTATTTTCATAACTGTTTTAATATTTCACTCTTTTTGGAATAATTTGATAATGCTTGATATATCCACTCACTTTTTATATGTACATATATTATATCCTCAATATCCTAGTACAAATATATATGAGCTAGATCATTTTTTTATGAATTTTCCTTTTATAATATACAATTTAGAGAATATTTATCAGCTATTTTTATGAGTCAAAAATAAATAATTGTTCATTATTCTATTATCTACTAAAGATGTTTATATTGGTAGAATTATTAATTTTCTCTAAATTATTACATAGTTTATAGATAATCAGGTTATTTTTATAATTTACACATTTCATAATTTTTTCTAAATTTAAAACAGTAATATTCGATTCAATTTAAAATTAATAACATACCTTCATTTTTTAATTTTCATTATTATATTTAGATTTTTCCAGTAATACAAATTATTATTTCAATGTTTTATATCAAACCTGACTATAAAAAAAATAATTTATAATTGTTTAACTATATTAAAAGTTTGCCTGGGATAATATAATTTAGAGGATTGTTCACCTGGGTAATAAATAGCCTTTACTATTTTATTCACCTGGGTCACCCCAGGGTAATAGCCACTAACTTTCCGGTATGTGATTTTTCCAGAATCTTGAGATCTTCAAGATGTTTTTACAAATTAATGATTAATTGTTAACTCTACTTTAACGATTTTTACAAAGGGTGCAAAAACGATTTTTATCGTTTTTGCACAAACCTATCAATAATTTTGACTATTGTAGAAAACTTACAAATTAATTTGCATCATTAAAACTCTTCAGTAACAATAAGCAAATCCATAAAAGCATAAGAGGGGGTACTAACACTTAAATTAGGTGCAAATTACAAGAAAAGGAACAACATAATTTCTGTGAAGTGACAATATTTTTTGACTTTTTGATTTTGTGTTTTTATTCAAGTTTTTATGCAAATAGTTTAAAAATTAATCTAGACAAGACAAAAGAAACGTATGGAACTGATTAGAAAAGATTGGCATATAAAAAATAAGCACCAATTGAAAACCCCAAGGGGAGGCTTGATCCACTAAAGACCCTGTTGAATCTGCCACTGAATGAGTGAAATCAACTAACAAGCAATTAGAGGATACCCTTTAAGTTTACAAAAGATAAAGATTTGTCAATATATGTTAGTGAAAGGTGTCTGAGCCCAGGTCTCTTATTTTTTTCATTAATTAACTGATTTCCATTAATTTCATTATTACTAATTATGATTTCCATTATTCATTTTATTATTTATATAACTAAATAATGTTTTCTTGTATTTAAAATCAATACATTTTGAAAATTTCATCTTATGGTAGTAGTTTCTGTAAAAAATATTATACGATATTTAAAACACCCATTTATATACATTCTAGGTAAAAACATCAAAAAGAATTGTGCCTTGCACATGTAGCTCTTCCCACATCCAAGTGGACATATTATTTTTATTAATCATTTTGGAATTAATGTATATGTTATATAATATTGCATTTTGTTTATGATTGCTACACATATATTCTTATCCTTCCCCATGCATTAAGGATTAAAAGAGCACATATTTTATCTGAAGAAGATCTTTCTCAGAATTACTATTTGGGTGATGTATTCACTTCAGTTAACCTTTTCACAAAGATAACAATGCTACCAAGCCATTCTTTACATACCATTCATCAATTATATATAAATTACTTAATTCATTAATTTTTTTTTGTGTCTTGGTATTCAAAAGTTATCCCCTTAAAAGGGCTATGTAAAATCTTATAAGAAACATCCAAAATTCTAGATTCTGATTGGCTGATAAATTCTCTTTTAGTCAACTTGTTAATTCCACTCTCTATCATTTTATTTTTCAATAAATGTGTTCTGTTTCAAAGCTGGTCAAAATATTGATATGGTTGATATTCCAAAACAACTATTGAGTTATTTGTAATATTTTTATATATTTGATATACTGTACAGTAATATTGGTACTATTAAAAACTATATTTATACACCATACTCTATTGTCAGGATTTTCTTTATAGTTTGTCAAGAGAATGTGTTGGTGTTAGGTGCATAGTATTATTTTTTCAAAGTAAGTAGATTAAGTATTTAATTGATTAATTATTACTACAAAGGGTTTTATACAACTTTCACCTGCTATCCTTTCACCACAATGATTAATTGAAATAATTTTACTGATCAATCAGAAGTTAATGATGGCAATTAATTTTAAGTTTTATACAATATCCCCCTGGAGTCAAATTTGTAAATTGTTAAAATCTGTTGTTTTTAAAAGAATAAATTAATGTTTTAACAAATTTTCTGTGCTTGCTTTCGTTTTAGTTTATTTCTTTCTGTTTTATTAATACTTGATGTGATGGAGTTTACATAGTATTCTTCTTAAAGAAAATAAAACCAATATTGAGGGATTATAGGGTCAATATACTATTACATTATACTATCTTAATAATTAACCCCAACAATGATTGCACTTTGCACTCTGCTTGTTCATGTCAGTTTCAAGAGTTCCATGATTGACTTTCCTTTACTTTATAGAGGTCTTTTCAAGTTTTGAGACATCTTATATTACATCAATTTCAATTATATTTTTGCAAACATGAGTTATGACCTTTAAGATGGTGATTTAAAAGACTTGGTAAGCCTTGAATTTTTTGGACCAATGGTACAAATTCTGTCTTTAGCAGAAGCAGCTCTTTGTTAGCCTGCAAATCCCACAAGAATTCAAATCAAGCATTTAAGGTTACAAATGGAAATAATTTAACAATTGATGCAAAACTGTTATTATTTTGAAATAATAAAGCCATATGAACCATGATTATAACATAAATGTCGCATGTTTCTCATGAAATCCTGTATGTCTAATCTAATGAATAATTTTGATTAGCTATTTGTCTATACTTTCAGGCATGTGATTTTTCCGGATAATTCCAGAAATGCGGAATTTTGGAGGCCTCAAAGAGTTCATTTTTGTAAATCGTATAAATCAAGTATAAAATTGAAAGGCCTGTGGGGTCATAAAGTCTCCACAATATTTTTACTATTGTTGTTTGTTGCTTTACCCCCAGAATTTCCGGAATTTAAAAACAGTTTTCAAATCACATTCCAACTTTTGTCTAAAATTTCTGTGAATTATATAATACAGTAATAATAGATTAATATAAATTTAAAAGGATAAAAATATTTTTTGGAAATTATGCTTTTTTGATAGAAATATATTTTGCTTGATAAAATATGTGTCTCTATCAAAAACACTTTCCATTCATTTACAAATTTTTATAAAAATATCATGAAATGATTGCATAAATATAGTTTATAATAGCCCATAGCTTATTGTATATTATATTATACAAAAATATACAAATAACTTACTCAATAATTGTTTTGAAATATTTGACTAGAATGATAGTTGATCTAGAAGCTTTATTATATAGAGAATTCATCAGCCAATCAGAATCGAGAATTTGAATTTTGATTGTTTCTGATAATAGAGATTTATTATTTAATCTAATTTGTTTTATAAATAATTTTCTTCCTTTTAATTAAATCAGTCTTAAGAATAGTCTGTAGGGTTTCTTCCAAGACATAAAAATATCTGCTGAATATTTGTTTGAATGTCACTTGAAATAAATTCTTTAATTTTCTAATTAGAAAAAGTGTGGGAACCCTGATTATGAATAAAATTAAGAATGTTTAACACAATGACAAAGGCATTTTAGATTTTATGAAACTATCATTAAAAGTCAATACATATGTGACACAGGCTTAATATACTGGCCAGTCTCTATTTTTAAATCGGCATTTTTGTATAATTTTGGTTGTCTATTTAGATATATTCAGTGCCAGTTTACAAATTATTTACTAATTGTATTTTTTTGTAGTTAGATATTTTATCCAGTTAACATTTTCATTTATATATAATATAATTTGTTTATCATTTTAATTGTTATAAATTGTTACATTATAAAATATAGGTTTCAAACTGTTCTATATATTATTTTGTTTTTTACATCTGTTGTGTGAATATTGTTTTCATTATTTACACTCCTATTTAGCCATCTTGTTGTTTTGTTCCTTAGGATTCATTCCTCAGAATACAGCCATTTTTCGAAAGCAACAGTTTTACCACCCGTCTTCTGATGTTTCCCTGATTACGCCCTACTCACTCTTGACTCGTCATGGAATCAAAACACAGACGCCGGGCACAGTCCCCCCGAAGCAGCAGCAGTGTAGAGGAATATCGGGACCATTCACCGCACCAGCGTCATCGATCTTCCCGCAATCATTCTCCGACACCTCGGCCGCCTTCCTCCGCTCGCTCCATGACTTCAGAAAGAATCAACGTCAAGGAGGTGAAGCGAGTGTTGGACAAGCTGAAGGAGGAGCTGGAGTTTGAGCGCGCGCGCAATCGTCGCCTGCTTAAGGATCGTTCTTCAGAGGTGACCCAGCTCAAGTCCTGGTTTGAAGAGGAGAAGAAGTCAGCGTTGGAGTCCTTGCAGCACGACCTCTCCAAGGAGCAGGAGAAGAAGATTCGAGAGAGAGACTGTGACCTGGAGCGCGCCCTCCGGGTTAAGGACGAGGAGACGGATAAGTTGAAGGTTCACTTAGAGACCGAGAAGACGACAATGGGGGAGGAGTTAGCGAAGCATAGGAAGAGGGCTAAAGCTTCCAAAGGTAACTTGTGCTCGTTATGACCTTATCAAAAGTATTTATAAACTTGTCTCTTTCCGTATTTCTATGTCAACTGGCTCAAGAGGTTATACTTATCTTGATAGGTTATCGACACATAACTTCATTCACACTCTAAATATAATTAGACTATGGCGATTCTCTCATTTGCTTTGGTTGAATTCTTTCGTGTTGACAGGGACTGCCGAGTTGCTGCTACATCTTCATAACGAGATCAAAACTCTGCGAACCAACTATCGGGAACTCGAGGAGCGCTATCTGCTTCACAAAGCGGCCGAAGAGGCCTCGCTGGTTGAGCTGAGCCAACTGAAAGAGGCGGCAGACCTGGTGTTCAAGTCCTCCCCGGGCCATGAGATGTCGACAAACACCGAAGAAGAAAGAGGGCCGAATGTCCAAGTTTCTGAAGTGGAGGAGGCTGCCGATCGGCTCACAGTGAACGGGGTGGTTTTGATGCGGAGTATTGAGGCTCTGCGCGTCGATCTGGACAGTAAAATGGAGTTTGTGCAGTCTATTTTAAACCAGGGCGGAGCTGGGGCGGTGGCCCGAGTAGCTGAGATCCTGGATACTCTGCGAGAATTGGTGAGATGTTCGATCAATAATATTCCATGAAAAAGTTCAAAATAGTCTTTTTTATCTAATTTAAAATGTCTTTCTGGATTTAAATTAGGTAATTTTTTAAAGATATATATTATACTTAACTTTGTTAGAGGAATGTATTCATTGATTTTATTATTGATATATTAATTTGGAGAATACTATCGCACTATTCGTGGCTAAATGGGTTATCTGTGTCCTTATGGGGTGGTGATTTTTATGTTAATGTGGTCGATTACGCTACTTTTATTTATTGCTCAAAGTGAGCTTTTTCTTAAGATAGTTTCGTTCCACTTTGGAACAACGCTTTTAGTGGAAATAAATTTCGTTCGCGAGAAAGTTTGTGAAATTTTCTGGAAGTGAATAATTATTCTGTTTTACTATTTTATCTTTCACTTATTTCTACGCTGCAGTTGGTAACAGGTAAGTCAATCTACTTTTGTGTTATCTTACAAATATATTTGTTAAGCACGCGAGATATTTTATACCAAATATGGTTGCGTTACTTATTGTAATGTAGTGTTGTCATTTCATTTTATTGATATCCTCTGGATTATGAAAATGAAGCCTTTCATTCTTTGAGTATGAAAATAAGGTTGACACTTTATAATTCTATAAATATCTACCTACCTGCCAAACTTCTTCACACAGTAGGTAAAGTGATCAGTTCTTTTCTTAAGGTAACTGAGATCTCTCTGGTGTGTATCATTTTGTAGATTAGTTTATAGTGATGCACTTAACACCCACAATTATGCGTGTTGAGTAAATTTCATTTCTTAATGACATTACCTATAGATCATAATCCTTGTGTAAAGTAAAAGTGTTGTGTCTTTTATTGATTCTATGTACAAATTATGATGGCTCATTCTCTTTCGATAAAGTTACATCGATTCATTTCAAATCTTTTTCTTTTATCAATTGGTCAACGAAATAAGATCTATATTTGTATGTTTAAGACAAGTTATTTACGTTATTGTGTTGTTAATTATTTAGTTGTTTCGTTATTTTACCCTGGCTGTGATTTTATAACTTAGAGTTTACTATAATTAAAGTATATTGCAACATTTCTTTGGACTTGTAATATTTCAACTTTAATTTGCGCGATCTATACACCCAAATTCAGTCCAAATTAACTGGGCATTGTTGTATATGTGACTACATTCAATTTTGTTCAGTTCTTAAGAGCCTCTTAAAATCTTGCGGTTAGACATTCTATCGCATCTGCATTGACTTAACTCTGTTACAATTAATTAGCAGTATTGCTCAGGTTCTCGGTCCCCTTTCTTAGGTAACGAGAACTTTATATCGATGTATTCTTTGATTGTATAGAAACAATATATAACGTCTTCTCCTTCAGGCTATCACAGTATTTTAATTAATCTACTCACGATTCAACTGTGCGTCTGTACATTGGCACTGCAATCGTAATTAGGCAGAACAAATATTTCAGCTAGTCTACACACAATCCACTTGTCAAATGTTGATCATTAGAAGGACCTTAATTGTCTTTAATTGTAATATGTTGTCCTCCTTTTATAATGGATTCTGAATATTATTTTTGTGTTTAATTTTGTTACACCAGATGTCCAAATAGAATATAATTATTAATAGTACAAATCATTTTAACAATTATTTATTTCAAATCATCAATTAATGATTATTTTGCTTTTTATCGAAATATGGGTTACCTTGAATATTGTATTTTACGTGTTCAGATGATATTGATTTAGGTAATGAACTTAATTTCAGAGTAAACAAGTTCGTTTTGTCAAGGAGGCAATTGTTGATCCGGAACACGACAACTTCCAGGAGAATCAGGAGCTGCAAGACCAAGTTCATCATTTGTCCATTGAGAACCAGGAACTCGTAAGACCATTTTATTTATACCCGTGAATTTAGGAACTAGTCCATCCAGTTATACCTAACTTGTAATATTTCAGTATTTTATTGTTGCTGACTATTTTTAAATGCATTTTCTATATTATGTTAATGTTTCCTTATTAATTTATCCATATTATAAAACTATCTATATAATTATTGCACTAAAAAACAGTACTTAAATTATGTTAATATATTATAAAGAAATACTCCGCTCGCAACCATTTTCTCCGGAATTTTAGATTATTTCCCAATCACAAGCTTGACCTACATAATTAAACAACTAGGTCACGAAAGTTTCCCTATGACTCTATACGTGTTGTCAATCATCTTCCAGAAGCGTCGTGGCAGTGCTGATTCTTCATCGACCGGTTCTGACTCGGAGGGAAAGGTCGTCACGTTGAAACACCGAAACGCCGAGCTGATCTCTCTGGCTCGCCGCCAAGAAGAACGTATCAAGAATCTTGAAGCTCAGCAGAGGTCCACCAATCCAACTAGCCTGATTAGTGGAGTAAGTCTTCTCAAGGTCATAGCCTTTGTTTTAAATGATATATTTAAGTTACCAATTGGAAGTGAAATCGTAATTTGATAAAATAGGCCTATAAAAGTAAAATGCAATATCGTATTAAATAATTATTTAAATTTGAATAGCAATTTATACATTGTACCAATCTATAGATAATATCAATACAGTACATTGACTTATTATATTATTTATCTAGACCTGCAACTTGACCAAAATTCAATTGTAATGAGCGTTCCTGACGAATATATCTATTATATCATTAATACCAAAATTCATTGGTTTCATTGGTACGATAGTTAGTTTTTTTAAAAGTTTTCTCAATATATAATATTGTTTAAACCATAGAGTAAGGTTTTAAGAAGGTGCGGTTTATATTATATCAATGAGGGTAGTCACAGGTCCTTAAATATCCTCTTTAACTTGGACCTCAAAAGGATGCTTAAAAGTCCTTTTTGGTGAAAGAGATAATCCATAACAAACAAAAAAAGTTAAAGAGAAAAAATCATCATTTTTTATTTCAAGTCTTAAAATGTCCAACTTTTGCACTTTGCGTTTTTTCTGATTTCATACACTAATAAGTGACTAAAATAATATTAAACTACCAGTGAAGTTAATTCTGACTACATGGAGCCATAGAAGAAATCTATATAGCAGCAGAAAATAAGAGAAAGATTGATGGAGTCCCCTCACCACTGATATTTCGAACCTGGAAAGATCTTGAGAAACAAATAGACGATGTGTGTGATAAGACGCATTGGAGGCAAAAACTTAAGACTGCGATAAGACTTACTGAGACAAGACTCACAGAAGAGAACTGAGAAGTTGGAATCAGTTGAGTCGATAAAGACAATGTGATGAAAATGGGATCTAGTTGATATCACTATTATGACATAACTGTTCTATAGAATTTCGTGGTTACAGGCTTGGTTTTGATTGAAATTTCAAAAATCCTTTCCCGCATATTTAAAAGTCTTGACTTTAGAGTTTTTAGTAAAACTCTTAGAATTTATAATGTTTATTATGTCCAGAACTATAGGGAACAAATTTCATATTTCAGTAACATCCCTTTTAATATTTTTTATATCACTTACAACGCTTCTATTTTACTTCTTTGGTCTCAGTAACACCTGTAAAAGTTATCAGAACCCATAATAATCATAACATATTACATAAAAGTTTAGTATGTTACACGATATATTATACTTTTCAAAAAAGGTCCTGCGGCTATCCTGTAATAATATATGCTATTGATTAAATTTCATATATAGGTCAACGATCTAGATAAATAATATATAGGTCAATGATCTAGATAAATAATATATAGGTCAATGATCTAGATAAATAATATATATGTCAATGATCTAAATAAATAATATATAGGTCAATGATCTAGATAAATGATATATAGGTCAATGGTCTAGATAAATAATATATAGGTCAACGGTCTAGATAAAAAATTTATAGGTCAATGATCTAGATAAATAATATATAGGTCAATGATCTAGATAAATAATATATATGTCAATGATCTAGATAAATAATATATAGGTCAACGGTCTAGATAAAAAATTTATAGGTCAACGGTCTAGATAAAGGTCAATGATCTAGATAAATTATATATAGGTCAATGATAGTGTTCCTATCTATAGATAATTCTGATTTCATTATTAATATCACAATCAATTTGTAAATTTCTGTTCCACCTGAATCACCGAGTCTTATCACTGCTCTTGTCTCAACAGATTCCCCCGGTCAACACCGGAGAACTTGAAGTAATGCGTCGAGAATATGACCGGCTGCGGTCTCAGGACATCTCCGAACACGCACGAACTCTGGTGGAGCGGGACAAGCAGTTGGAGGCCCTGCGTCGTCAGGTAGAGAGTCTGCGAGCGACCTCCTGTTCCACCACGGCTCGTGGATGGGGCATGGATATCGGGGGTCGGTTGGAGAGGGAGGCCTTGGAACAAATGGTACGCGGAAATCAGAGAGAAAAGTTGATGTTGGAAAAACAATTGACATGGAGCAGGGTGAGTTGGAATTTTTTTGTTAACTTTGATAATTTTAGAAAAAAAATTGTGCATTCTTGAATGTCAATTTTGTGTCATTTTCAATTGTTGTGGAAAGAAAGTGAATATGTTTTTATATCACTAATGTTATTCAACTTAATTAGTGTGGTTAAAAATTGATGTTCCGACAATCGATGTTTTAAATAAATATTACAGTCTGTCCAATTTAAAATGTAAAAATAACTTCTGTTCTAGAATAGTTATTATAATTTAGTATTACACTTACTATAAACTTTACTACTCTGTTTCCTACAAGTAATATAAAATTTATGCGTTTTAAAAAATGTAGTTTAAAATTATATAATAATATTATGATTAATATCTTATTAGATAAATACGTATAATTAAATTTTAAATGACAATCATAATTATTTTAAATTATTTATCCACGGCTATAAAGATAATTATTTATTAATTCATAATATTTAATTAGTATAGGAGTTAACTTTTACTCCATTTTTCATATTGGCACATACATTTCAAGGAATTCTCCTTGTGTATTCCCAATGATGATCTTCCTTCTTCCTTAATAGTTACAAATTTGCTTCAAAAAAGAAAATCATATTGTTTTAATAAAAAAGTAAAGTAAGCTAGTAAATTCTGCAAGATGACATAATCAATGCTTATTACAACCCAGTTACCCTGTAATTGATGGGCAGGCACTGTAGGCAGACAACAACTCTATATTATTACACAATGCAGTTCATTACTGGAACTGTATCCACATTTGTCGAACTAACGTTATCCGTATATTCCCACTAATTAGTTAACATAAGCGAGCACCCATACATACGTCCCCTTTTATGGTTTTCAATTTGTACTTTTCCATTTATTGATCTGATCATCTCAATCTTCTCCTCCAACTATGAAATAAATGATTATACAAAGCAAGGCTAATCAAAATGTTAGCAGACGAATTATTCAAGTGACAAATTGGTGTTGTTTGGGATGACCTAACAGACTACATCACAATAAATTGCTGCCCTTTGTTATCTAAGACCTCCCACCACCTAAAACCCCGTCTGCTGTCGTGATAATTGAACTGAAGGGTCGACCGGCTAGATCTCGGGTAGGCATAACTACTCACCTCGCCTTTGCCAGCGCCACTGTCTAGCTGGGAGTGTGTTTGTTACCCTTTCCCTAGTCAAGTTTTGTATGTGTGTTTATACTGCCTGCCTGCTCCTTTTCTTGTCGCTAATTGGTGGAATCCTGTTCTTCTGCTTCGTCGACATCTTTCTCCGTTCGTCCTTATCCTCAGCTCACACTGTGACGGCTACGTTAACAATATTCTCGTCCTATCGTTTCCCACAAAGACTCGAGTCCCTCGGGGTCTTACTATGCGTCCTCCTCCCCCCAACAACCCACCGGTTTTGGCATTCCTTCTAATCTACTCTACCGGTTCAATTTAGTGTTACGCTATCCTCTGAGCTGGAATATGGTATGCTACTGGTATTGTAGTACCATTCAGTTTCGCTAGCGTTGTACTTCTTCTCTGCTTCTCTCTTCGTCTCCTCTCTTCATTCCCTGCCGTCTTTCGCTCCACGAATACAGTTTATATCATTCAATTCGACGCCAATAAAGTTATCCCACGATTTGTTATTTAAAGCCGACCATCTGCTAAATTGATATCCCTCTTTGTGCACTTCCTGTGACCGTGCCGCTACTCTTGTCTCAAAGTCTAACAACCCAGTCCTGCATTATGTCATATTAGGGCGGCCGTAGGGAGCAGTGATGCACAATCGCCCATCAAGAGTAACGATATTACCACCGCTGCCAGCCACCATATTCGAAAACTTGCACTACCTCTCCAGAACACTACCAGAATATCCACTGTCCGGATTATTTTATTTTGAATGCAGTCTGAGAATAGTATATAATATAGAGGGATAGGTATCCTCTTCTATTCACGGAGGATGTTTTCGTCAGCTGTTCTGTGACTCTCAGATTTATTACTTATCCATTTATTATCTTTGAGGAATCTTCTATTCGCCCGTCTGTGCTCCGTTATTAAGAGTTATGAGATAATTGTGGATATTACAGTTAAAGGTAAGCAATCTTTTTAGTCTTGTACTTAATTTAAAAAAAAACATTTTCGAGGTTCACTCTTCAATAATTTTGAACTTTTTCTTCATCGCTTTTAAGCTTTACAGTTATTGTTCGCTAGTTGCATTACAAGAAAGGTTTATTTATATGTATAAAAAGTGTGAAATCATCTTATGTTTGTTCATACGACTGTAGACCCTTTCAAAAGGTGTAAACTTTCTTTAAGAAAGGTACAACAGTAACTGTCATTGCAAACTTGCTAAATTGTGTGATGTTATAAAAATCAAAAGAGATATTCTCAATTATAAAAAAGGAAATAGACATCAATTCAAGTGCATTTTAGTTTTTTACTTCTGTCATAATAGACGAATTTATTAAAGACAGATTATTCATTTTTTCATTATCATTAATATTTCAGTGAAATAAGTAAAATATTCAATGCTAAATTCAGATTATGTAAGAAAATTTGATGAAATCGATTTTTTCAAGAATGATAGAAATATTTCTGTACTCTAATTAAACCAATAAAACAGTGTTATTTATCTGGAATGCTCCAAACTCGAATAAAGTCAACAGCTATGAATCCATTTCTCCTGTCGTTATATATTTCATAATGTCTGGAGGGAAATATTTTGGAAATCAATAATAGTTAATTTATTATTTAACTCATCTCCTATTCGTAAATGCTATTCATCTATGCATATCTAGATTATCGATTTTATGTTTGACGTCAATTCTCTATTTATCTACAAATTATCCTATTAAACCGTGCGCTGCCAGTCTTGTCAAGTACTTTCATATTAAATGAAGCCATGTTGCTATAGTTAATTCGCTTTATGACGAATACAATGCCTACCAGTGGTTAGTTTTAACCATTTATTCGTATATATATATGGTTTTTTCTTAGTTTTTTCATTGAAAGGGAGGTAGGTGTATTTATGTACACATCAATTCATTGAGACGTACCAGTTCTTCATCTTTTTAGAATGGAATAAATTATCACAGAATTAAGACTCACATTTCTTAATATATTATGTACATCTATCTTTATTATAATATTAGCGAAAAATGATGTTTCCTTGAACATAACTATAATCTTTTTCTCCATTAAAGAAACTATTTAATGAAATGAGGTTGTTACAGTGAGCTTTGATTTGATATATTAATTTATCAATGTCTTACTATATATACATAGATGTTATTTGTATGGCTACCAAGAAAATGTCTTCTTTAGGAAAATAGTAAGCTAAATATCAATATCTAAAACTAATTTATATTGCTGGAGTAAGCGTGTTTAGTCTGTCTTAGGCAACAGGATACAGTTGTTTTATTTTAGCCGTGAAACCACTCCATTTAATTAATTCACCATTTAATTTGATTATTTGACGTAATTCAAGAATAGATGATTCCTTCGCATATGTTCTACTAAATATGATTTAAATTATTTATAAAGATATGGATATGTCTAATAAATTTGATGTCAAGGATACACTCGTCATGAGTTTGTGTGAATTCATGAACTATTGAATATAATAAAACTATTGCACGTTTTTATAACTTGAAGACAAATCCTAATTACTCTGACCAGCTCATCTTTCTTTGTATTTATTTAAAATATATATATTTGATCTTTACTGACTTACTTGTATCTATTAATTTGCGTTTGGTGTTTGGACGAGGCTGTTATTGATTATATCACCACGAATTAATTTCTCGGAATCGTTTATTCTTTGGCCGTTAAATTGAACAAATAAGGTCTGTGTCGCTCTGCTATAAGGAATCCACACGTAACTTACTTTGTCTACAATTAATTCCCTACTCTGCATCAAAGAGCCTAACGTAATTAACACTACATTCAGGAATGTTTCACTTTGGTGTAGGGGTAACATTTGCAGATTTTTATAGAATGCTTTGGAGGCTATAAATCGCTAACATGGGATGTCCGCAAATATGTGTTTGAATTCTTACGTAAACTATTCAGTGATATGGGAATAAAATTATTGTTAAATTATAATTTTTTGAATATTTGAATATTTTCTTACTTTCTGGATTTTATATTTTAATCATTTATAAATATTTTTATGCAAAATTGTTTTTTATTTATGTCATTTTTACAATATTAATAAATTGACATGAATGAATTTCATTTCAGGACATTGCCCTATATAAGACTATCAATTTAACATAATAATGTCTTCTTAATAACATGCAAAGCACCTACTTTTATATAAAAAGGCAGATCAGCTACCGTCAATCAATCCAGTAACATCCTTTCCTAATTATATTGTTCCACAGTGTAGCTGTTCTAATAAACATCTAGTTTTAATCGTTACCTATACCCATACCTTCGTTTCAGGAGGCAATGTATGTATTTGGGCGTATTTTCCGTTCAGTACAGTAGCTATACTTCATAAAAGAGAATTATATTCTTATGACAGTTGAATGAGCATTGAAGTTGCTTTCTCTTCACTTTATGGCTTGACTCATACATGGTTTATGCCTTTTCTGTAAAAACTTTTGTCTGTAAATATCTCCGAAATGTTAGCGCGCAATTTGTTGGGTTCCAGAGTTCCCAAGTGGCTAAAATAACGAATAACCCAAGTATGATGTTTAATTGTCTGAGACATCTTTTCTAAGGTCTTTTTTCTTTAATTTAAAATGCACGATCAACTTTATCGATTGTTGAAGTTACTGGATTTTAAATATTAATATTAATTCACATATTTTCATTAAAGTGTTGTTCGACTGAAGAGAAGATAAAAAATAGTCATTCATGGTTAAATTCAAATTGCATGAAATTTATTAGCCAGTGAATGCTTTCTGTCAATCATCCGAAGATTAATATCTATGATATTAACCCTTGACTGTTTTAAGGTACATAATAGCACTATTTTAATTTAAAGTGGCATTTAGAAGGCTGATTAGATAATTTCTATATTTTTGTAGCTTATCGTATTATACATTAATTTATCAAAAACTTTTTCTGATGGATTATATTGTAATTCAGTGAAACTTTCCTTTTATTTTATAAAGTTATTGTTTTAAAAATAACAAGAATTATAGTGTGTTAATATCATTTTTTCAAACAAATGTGACTTCATCCCATTGACATTATTAGTTTATAGGATAGTCAATATAAGTAAAACCATAGAGATTAAAATATGTAATATTATATATAGAGAAAGGACTTCTAACTCATGCATGTTAGTGGTAATACAGACAAAACGATCTATTTATACCAAAGGAAAAGTGTAAATTGCACATTTTCCTGTTAAATCAAATTTCTGGAAATTATTCTGTCTATCTAAAGCTTTTTAATATCTATAGCATTGTCCTATTATGTTAATTCAAATTTTTGGAAACTGTTCTGACTATCTAGAGCTTTTTAATATCTATAGCATTGTTCTATCATGTTAATTCAAATTCTTAAAAAACTGTTCTGCCTATCTAATGCTTTTATTATCTATAGCATTGTTCTATCATGTTAATTCAAATTCCGGGAAAATGTTCTGCCTGTCTAAAGCTTTTAATATCTATAGCATTGTTGTATCATGTTAATTCAAATTCCGGGAAACTTTTATGCCTGTCTAAAGCTTTTAATATCTATAG
>JAUZNC010057618.1:5458-22662 GCA_034780395.1 Vannuccia rotundouncinata | reverse complement strand
TTCACATTTATTTACTTGAATAATCAATAATAGAACTGAATCATATATTCACATTTATTTACTTGAATAATCAATAATAGAACTGAATCATATATTCACATTTATTTACTTGAATTATCAATAAAAACTGAATCATTGATTCACATTTATTTACTTGAATAATCAATAATAGAACTGAATCATATATTCACATTTATTTACTTGAATAATCAATAACAGAACTGAATCATATATTCACATTTATTTACTTGAATAATCAATAACAGAACTGAATCATATATTCACATTTATTTACTTGAATAATCAATAAAAAAGGAATCATTGATTTACATTTATTTACTTGAATAATCAATAAAAACTGAATCATTGATTTACATTTATTTACTTGAATAATCAATAAAAACTGAATCGTTGATTCACATTAATTTACTTAAATAATCAATAAAAACTGAATCATTGATTCACATTTATTTACTTGAATTATCAATAAAAACTGAATCATTGATTCACATTTATTTACTTGAATAATCAATAATAGAACTGAATCATTGATTTACATTTATTTACTTGAATAATCAATAAAAACTGAATCGTTGATTCACATTTTTTTACTTAAATAATCAATAATAGAACTGAATCATTGATTCACATTAATTTACTTCAATAATCAATAATAGAACTGAATCATTGATTCACATTAATTTACTTGAATAATCAATAATAGAACTGAATTATTGATTCACATTTATTTACTTGAATAATCAATAAAAACTGAATCGTTGATTCACATTTATTTACTTGAATAATCAATAAAAACTGAATTATTGATTCACATTAATTTACTTGAATCCTAAAATTGTCAACAATGAATGTTCTCCTCTAAAGAATATCATTGTTTTATATTTCAGCGACCTCTTAAAGTCATCTACCCCTTCAATTATTAATTGTATTTCGATAACTCTCCTCTCAGTAGTTTTTCGTTAGTCAGCTCAAGCTTCACTTTTGATTTACTGCTTCATATGAAATTTATTTTTCATGCAATTTCCTGATTCAGTCATTATTTAAAAAAAAATGTCTTTCCTTTGTGTATTACTCGAGTGACTGATCATTATTGTGATATAAGCATTTTCTAATACTTTAGTATAATTTGTCAGTCACATTTATTTGAAGAACTTTTTGCTATTGTTGCAACAGTCGGCATAATATAATAATTGAGTATTAAAGGCGGTTCTTCACTCTTGTGAATTGACCCATTAAAATAATTTGAAGCAACACCGAGCGACATAAACAGCTCTAAGTATGGTAATAAAAAAAACGTTGCCCCAGACTTCTTGCCAAAAGCATCGACTAAATCGTTCTTCCTGAATAAGTCTTGGGGAAGGGTTGGTACTGATTTGTAGCCGTTGACTATTGTACTTCTCTACAACTTGAGACGGCAGCTTCCTAATCGATCGAACCTATGTTTGCAGTTTGGTCCCTCCCTCCCCACCTCTCCCCGCTAGCTCTAGTCACCTACACGACCGATTAGCTCTGACGACAGTTTGTTGGTGGGAACTTTGTGTGAATTATTTCCCGGGTCCACCAGCTCACAATTCTCGGATTGTTTGCAGACTAGCGCGCTCTTTGATGTCAAATTAAATGCTAAACAATAAGCAGCTTGGATTTGTCTAGTGCCTTGCTTTCCATTTGATTGTGCGTGAATTTAGTTGAAAAAAGTTAGTTGGGGTCGCTAGTTAATGTGCCTGAAATATCCAGGCAGAAAAAGTCTTATTATAAAATATAATTAGAGGCCCCTGTCAACAAATTCTTTTTTCCCTTTTATAACAGGACACAATTTCGTTGAGAAATGATCAAGATGATACATTGGAAAACTTGAAGGTAGATTTTTACTTCTATAATTGTCTTACAATGTATCAATACTCTATTGTTCTCTTATAGTTTTAGATATTTTCACCCAATATTGGATAATGTTTTTATTAAACTGTTGCAGGATCCGTGTTTTTGTAATATTGGTTAATTGTTTATTGTTGGAACGACTATTGGTTAATTGTTGTTTTAAAATTTGAAAACTAATTTCTGTCTCTTCTTGCTCACAACTGGAAATTGTTTTGTCGAGAATGGTTTTTGCTTTATGTTTCACTTAGAACTCCAAATAGTTTGGTGATTGGCCGTGTTTGTGGACGACTGTTGGATAATTCATGTTGAGGGACATGCGCTGTGGCAAATTGTCATAATACCTGATGTTTGAAACTATTTTAGAACACACTGAGTTGCTTATAGACCTTCGAGTTAGGGTATATCATAATTAAATAAATAGATTTCTCTAATCCACCAAGGAATAGTAGTTTTTTTTTATAAAATTCATTATTCATAACTTTTCTGTATTTTCAGGTTATGGAATTTTATATTGTTATCTTTCATCTTATAATTTTTATAATGTCAACAAGATGAACATTTCGACTTCCTTGTTTAGGCAAAACTTCGTGAACTCGAAAAGCGTTGCGCCCTGCAAGCCCTCAAACACGAAGAAGTTCTCCTGGAGTTGGAATCCGTCAAGAAGAAGCAGAAGTACGAACTACAGTCGAGGAATTTGGCGGCCTCATCAGCTGGTGGAGGTGTTCCATCCTCGGACACCAAAGGACACAATGGTTTTGGCGAAGGTTCGTAATTCATTCAGTGTTTTGCTTGAAAGTTGTTTTTATAAAATGCAGCTTGGAATCGAAATTATGCCCTCGACTGGTCTAAATATAGTCTGATGTAATTAGATTTATTCTGAAGGTGGAATTATTTATTTATAAAACCTCGTTATAATTATTACGATAACCTGTTACGAACAGATTGCAATTTAATGTAGACATCCATCACCCAACCAGTCTTAAAGATATTTTTCATTGAATAATTTATTGAAAATTCCAATAACTGAAACTCATTTCTCACCCTCGTGAAAGCTTGTATCAATAAATAGAAAATTATTTCCTGTGCGAATCTTTGCTAATGTTATTATATTCTTGTACTAAGCAGACATTGGAGGGCTGTGTGTCTTGCTGTCCTATCTATGTGTATATATTTCCGTTTTATTAATAATTTAATATAGAATCTAAAAATCTGTCACGATATGTTTTTGTATAAGTAAATTAATTGCTGTGTGTTTGCCGAGAAAGAAATTTCACTGGAATAATTTGTAAAACACAGAATTTCCAAATACACCAAAGCTACATGGCTATACTGAAATCTGTATTCAACGTTTCCAACTTCTATTATAGTCATCTGAATATATTATCGTATAATGCTTATGACAATAGCCCTGAATTACAAGACTGTTATTTTATATTAACGTTTAATAAGAATTATGATTACAAATGGGTTATCGTCTTTATCACGAGACTATCTTGTAAATAGGATATCACGCTCTATTAAGGGTTAAATATTGAATGCGACAATTCAATGGATGTCAGTCTAAAGTCGTTCACTTGTCTGGTATCCTAACCGGTGAAGTGTCTTGTTGTAAATACAATTTCTTTATTAATTAGAAGTATTTTTGTCAACAAACTCCTCTCTTTTTCTATAGCTAGGTACTTATAATCCTCCCCCCTATGTTAAGTACCCGTAACTATAATTATAACAAGGGATATTGTTCATACACAGGGAAAGTTGTACAATTGTTGTCGGGCTAATTCTCACCTCTCACTACTCCTGTTTTTCTTCTTATTTCTTTTTCTCTCTCTCTCTCCTTCTTCAAATCTGTGAAGATAGTAGAGCAGGTGACGAGAGGAACAACTACACGCTCTCCTTCATGTATGGTGTCGATTTTGATATCTGTCAAGGTATACAGACGAGAAAGTATGCTTCACACTAAATCTTAGTAATAACACCGACTCTTTGTTCCACATATTTAAAAAATCCTGCCTTGTGTTTTGTCCTCCTTTCTGTATACCTGCCTCTCTCCATATTAATATTTTCTCAAAAACTATTGATTTGAGGAAAATCTTGTCTTCCCCCGCTCTCTGCTTCTAACTCTCTGTTTTCATTGTAGTTGAACACAATAACCAAATCTTCCATGTGATTGATTTAATTTAAGTTTTTCCAAACTCAAAAAGATGCTCTGTTTTTCATTCGAACTTGAGCTATCGCGGTCTTCCTTAGCATCCTGCAATATGTTATCTATGGATCTATAAGTATTTAGAAGGCTTCGCAATCCTTTAAGTTTTGCTTTGAAGCTTTTTTGTGCTTTTATTGTCATTTCCCTCGATATTTCATTCAGTTATTTAGACATTATCCTCGGCACATTTTAGCTATAGTGTAACGAACTTATATTATCTAACTAGCTCCCTAATAACTTCATTGTTTACAAAAGTATGTTATAAATAATTAGAGTCCCATAAACAATAATCATTTCCATATTATGGTAAAGTTCAATATACTCTTTGTACCATAATTCGGCCCTTAATATGAAATCTAATCAGAGATCACCAATTTTATTATGCTCTAATAATATTGTCTAATATTATGTCCCAAAAAACATTAAATATCATGAAAATAAGGTTGAACTTTATACCAACTTTGAAATAACTTTGATGAAATGGACATCAGAGTTTAAGAGAATTGTACAAGGACCATTTTCTACTTATGAATTAACTTTTCTTTTCAATAATACTCTAATATTTATCGTTGATATTTATTGATATCACAAAACTTCATTTATAATATATCTACCGGAACTTTGTTACACAATTCCGCTATATATCTGATAATATTATACTGTAATAACCTGTCTTACTTGTCCTGGAAAGAGATGTACCATTCCAAATTATACTCTGTATTTATCTGTGACTGTTGTTCTCAAATATACTTTTAGGGGGAATTTATGTTCTATCCAGTTTGGTTGTGGAAATATATAATTCCTAAATATCTCCCTATTTAAAGTGTCTTGCAGTAGAATGGACCTTGTCCTTGTATTATTTATTGGCGTGTTTCTCAATCTCTTTCCTAATATGTGTCCCCCGTCCTGTTTTGTTGTAGAAATTACAGCTCGAACCTCCGCTTCAGTATACTCGGTAAGTTAATCTTGTTCTATATTAGTTTTCTTACGGGCCACATTTCCAGTAGTTTCTATATAATTATAATATAATTCTAATGCCTCACAATTCAACTCACTCAAAATAAATGACAAATATCTAAGTAGTGTCAGTTATTGTCAGTTACAACCACCCCAATAACCCATGATCAATTCCTTTTGTCAATCCCACTAACATTAAGATGGCACCAAAGCGGAAGTCATCTGTCTATTTTTGCAAATTATTATATCAAATAATAAATGAACTATCCTTCTAGTTGGATTGTATGTATACATTATTTTGTTACAACTATGTTTATCCAGCTACGTAGATTGTATAACCTAAGTTTAATATTATATTACCGTTTTATTAAACATTTCTCGACGCATGTCCATTAAAGATTAATGTAATTTATCATAGTTTTCCGATTGTCAATTTAATCACTATTTTCCTCTGCCTTCCTAAATTTTGAGTAATATTTCATTATTGTGTATACTTCTGAAGTGGTGATGGGTAGCTTGGTTTAGTATATGTGATGTTTGCTCAGGAACTCATCATTATCCTAGCGAGTATATTTCCTCTGTTTCATTCTTCTCTATTATTTTTATTTCAATATTTTCGTGTCAGCTTTGTGACTACCTAGTTGAATAAGTCAAAGTATTTGTTGACAAAGAATAGGAATAATGTGCAGCTTGTACTTGTTAATGAAATACAAAGTTTGGATTCTCTCTAATTCAATACATTTGAAATGTTGACTCATAAAATTATTCTTTACAAATATTTCGTTAACTAAGTTATCCAAATGATGACGTTTAACAACATTACTCGTGTGTTCCCTGTTTATTAGTTGTTGCTGTTCCCGTGTTCCTTTCCTTTTGTAGTCTGTCAATGTGTTTTACCTTTACTTACAAGTGTGACTGTATTTTGTGTTTCAAGTGACCTTTTGTCTCTTACCTTCACCGTGTGTTCACCCACCATTCCTGTAGTTCCGTGTTCTCCTATAACTTCTCTCTCTCTCCCTCTCTCTGTCATTATATGACTTCTCATGCAGTGCGAAAAGATCGGCCCCAACGTCTGTCTCTCTTGTCCAACCCAATATATATCACTTCTCTTTCTGGTCATGTCCATAGCCTAGTTCTCTTGGTCCTGAGCAAGCTATCCTGTACTCCAGCCACGCTACCAAGCCTCAACAACAACTAGTAGTTATGTCTTAGCTCTGGGTACCCGGGGATTGTGTTTTCTAGTGACCCCACGTTCCCCTCCCCTCTACTCAACAGTCCCCAGGGCCTACCTCCAGTGTTGCTAAGCAACCCGCCGCCGCCGACAGTGCAGGGCGTGGCTCTTCGCCACCTAGCGATATCCCTAACACCAAGAAGAATAATGGTCTTGACACCATGGAAGGTACCACGCCAAGAACACCTCCCAGCGCTGGTCTGCGTGTTTATCTAGCCAAGTATAGCTATGACCCACATCACTGTTCACCCAATGAGAATCCTGACCTTGAATTGACCTTGAATGCCGGCGATTACATCATTGTTAACGGCTCTATGGATGAAGTATGCTACCCAATGTATAATCTCTTTCTATAGACTAAAATGCTATCTAACTCCTCAGCTAATAGTTTGCAATTTAATACACGATTTCACACCTCCCCTAAACATTGTTTTATTTCACAATTTGCTTTTTATTTTATTATTTTTTCTCATTTTGACTTTACTAGACTAGCGTGTAGTTTTGCCTTTTCCAACTAGATTTTAGTTTCTTTAACTAACCGAGTTACCCCATCCCCAGTAACTGTCACTAATACACGTCGATTAGTATTGTTTAGTGATATATTTACGGACTGAATCCGGAACACTTTGGCCAATTCAAGGGTCCACTATTCTCTTTCTTTTAGGACGGCTTCTTCTACGGTGAACTAATCGATGGCCGGCGTGGTTTGGTGCCGTCAAATTTCGTCGAGCCAGTTAATAGTGAGTGATTCAGTGATTTGGTGACCCCGAATTCTTATGTTATTATATCTGTTGTATGTTTGTACAGTGGCCGAACTTGGAGTTGATTTCCATCTGAATTCTCTGCTGGGCCGACCTGATGGTGCATCTACAACCAGTGAAGACGACAAGGCCCACTTTGATTCAGAAGGTAGACATCAGTTTATCATAGCTGAGTAGTATGGGATGTCAATATCTAGACCATGAGGCATGATGGAAAATTCAAAGATTGTTTACTAGGGGGGGATACCTCATGTCCTAGATATATATATATCCCATACTACTTATCTGTATATTTATTATCTATCGTCCGTCCACAGCTCTCCATCCACATCGGAACTCAAGTGACCTTGAAGACATTCCCGAGACTGAAGAAGCCTTCAATTCTGCCATGTCTTCGCGCAGTGGAAGTGTGATGTCTGGAAAATGTAAGTCGAGTTATTAATACTTTGAAACGGGAGTTCATGCGCACTTGAGCATTCTCTATTGCAGGCATTCCGGCACCCAAGAAGATCTCACTGGAACGTCAACTGACACAAAGCGTTCTGATTGGCTGGCGTCCCCCGGAGGGCCTCGTAGCCGCCCGTGACGTCACCGCTTACCATCTCTATGTTGACGGGCAGTTTCGAACGACGGTTAAGGCCTCTGAGAAGACGCGAGCCTTGGTCGATGGTGTTGATGCTAACGAGGTGAGTTCTTTTGTATAAGATTTTGTATAAGATTTTCAAACTCTTTATTCTTATACTAAATCGATAATTCATCAATTTTATTTTAAACTCTCTTTCAATCGATTTTGTAATATTTCAATCGATTTTGACATATTTAAACGTTATTTTTATTTATTAAACTATATTGAATTCGTCTATTTTATTTGTTTTTAAGACGTATAAACTAAAGTACATACTTCTTGGAAATGGTGACGATAAAAGTTTTTCTTTTCGAGTCAACTTTAAAATAATAATTACCCCTTTTGTCTACATATCCTGCATTCTTCAAGTGAACAACAAAGGGTTGTTGAATAACTGACTGTAGGCTATAACTTCTTGACTAAAACATAATTATTGTGAGATCTTAATGGCATGAACTTTCTCGTGACACAAAACTTATTACTAATAATTAGTTACCAACCTGTTTTGAGGTCAGGTTGAATAGTTTTTGCTTATTTTAGGAATACTTTGAGTGGTTCTCAATTAGCGCTGCTTAAAAATAGTTTGAATTATCGATATTTGGAGTGTTTATTAATTTAGATTTCACAAATACGGAAATGTTCTCTTCCTTCTGTCTTCAGACACACCGCATCTCAATCAGGTCAGTGACAGGTCAAGGTCAGTCCAAGGACGCCGAGTGCACCCTGGTGGTCGGAAGAAGGGCAACCGCTGCCCCCAGCAGGCTTAAGGTCACTCAGATCACCGCCACCAACGCTAAGCTGAGCTGGTTGCCAGGCAACAGTAACTACCACCACGCCATCCTCCTCAACGATCGCCACATTCGGAGCTGCCCCCCGGGCCAGTACAAAACTTCCCTGTCAGGTGATTTTGCAATTTTCACTCCGAATAATCTAACTAATAATCAATATCCTGAGGTCAATAAATCCTGGCTAGTTAGGAGATGTGGGGCCTCTTTAGATGGACACCTCAAGGACGGTTTCCAGGCGAAAAGTTCATTCTGCTCAGCTTCAACTATGCAAATATTAGTGACAACTTTAACGAAGAGTTGACTGATATTAAATTTACTCTTGATTAAACTGTTAGTAGGAGCCTTCAGAGTGGGAGCTTTGGGGAGAAGAGGAAGCAATCGATAAATGCCCGACGACTTTACCCATGGAAGAGTTAGCAGTGAAAAGTGGTGATGATGCTTGGTCCAGCTAACCGTAAAATGTCGACGAGGACTTTATTAATTGGTCCCTGGCAATGAAACAAATCCGCGGGTGAGCCAGGGTGAAGGAAAACAGAAGAAAAAGGGAAGAGATAGATAGATAGCCGTGATTTTGCTCTAATACTCAAATTATCGGTGTGATATCATTGTGATCCTGGGACAAAAAGACCGCCGCAGAACTCTTCTTTTGTGCTATCATAATATCTGGGGTCATCCGCCGACACTCCATAGCGCGGATATATCTCCCGATGTTGCCTATTGTTAATTCTCTTGCGCAGTTCCGGTGATGGAAACCATAGTTCTCTTTTTGACAGGAAAACTTTCTCTCCGGGAGGTTGCCTCGTCCAATGTGAAATAATATCTTTTGATGTCGATGCGAAATTAAAGTCGGTCAAACTTTTCGCCTCACCCTTTGGACATTTCTATTTTGTATTAACATGTTCTCGTTGTTCTCCAGGCTTCCAGCCAGACGCTCTCCAACGGGTCCACGTGATAGCCAGGAGAACTCCAGGGGGAACCGTCCCCCCAGGACGCAGCACTGTCAGCGACCAGCACGGCCCTCTAGCCCTCTCGGTGGAGTTCCGGTCCTTGCCCGGAGGTAAGCTCTCGCTATTCTGCAGGACGAGTTGTCTATAAAGTGTTTTTAATCAAGGTTGCTCCTCGTCTTAATTAAGAACTCAATAATTGTGAATTGTAAATAAGCAAACTTGTCTGCATCAACAGATGTATTGATCCATTCATCCAGTCTCTAATGAAGAAGGTCTTTTGATCTTAATACGACTCTTTTTATACTGTGTTCATCCTTTTTGTTCTCTTTCTATTGCAAAGCATTTAGTTATGAAATTTGTATTGATTCCGGAGCCTAAGATATTTTGAGGTTATTGATATGAAGCAGCTACATTTATTTAAAATAACCTCTCTCCATTTCACTCATGTTTTCATTGTAGGTCGAACACTCTGTAAGTTGTGCAGTGTTGTCTTATGTGTTACATTTTATCTACGTCAACTTGATGTACACTCCCATATTTATCGTTTCACAATAGATGTCTGTGTTTTGGGAATTAGTTTAATTGTGTCAAGTTTGTATTCCACATTTGTTCGCATGACTCCACACAGAATAATATTAATAACAGACAGAACTTGTTAAACTGTGAATGTATTTTCGCATGCATTGAATTCGGTTAAATTGTGTTTTTTTGTAGTTTATAAAAGTTTCCAACGCAGGCAAATTATAAGATTAATTCTTTTATGTCTGCCAGAGAAACTTTTGTCTTCTTCAAAAAAGTAATTCTTGCTAATATTTTTCTCTGGAAATATTTTCATTTTCTCCTTTCACAATTTAAACTAATTAAACTGAATTTCCTCCAGTAAATCGCACCCTTAAGCTCGCTGTAGTTGGGGCTGTGTTCTCACCTTTCTCTTTCGTTAAACAGGTCTTCCCGATGCCCCCTTGGATGTACAGGCGGAACCAGGACCACAGAACGCCTCCCTTTTGATTACATGGCTACCGGTAACCATAGAAACCAATGGAACCTCCAATGGTCATCCCATTCGGGGTTACGCCGTCTATATTAACGGACAATCGGTGCTTGAGGTCCCTGGCGCTGCATGTAAGCCTCACAACCTCTGACAATATACATTTCACTATAATATATTGCGCAAGTTAGCGGTAGCTGAATACAGAATAAGCGATTGGCAGGAATTTGGATCCTAGACATTTCCTGTTGATTCCAATTCCGGCAAAATGTTGCGCTTGTCTACAGTTTTCAATATTTGTCCAGTCTATGAATAATCATCAAATATCTATGACCTACTCTCCCTTCCAGCTGACCACACCGTCCTTGACCTACATCGGCTACCCCTCCAGGTGGTCCAGTCTCTCCAGTCATCAAACCACTACCACCCCTCCGCCTCCAGACAGCATCAGGGCTCCTCCTACCAGGACTACCCCCCCACCCAGCCCCTCGAGGCCCAACACGTGCTCACCCTCCGCACCCTCACTGTGGCGGGCGAGATTGCAGACGGCACCTCGATAGGCGGACGCCTCGAATCGGAGGATTCCAGACCGCCTCTTGAACTGACGGCAGAGTTCTTGGCTCACGCTGGACTTCGAGTGGTGCGCGTAAACTGTTATTCTTTCCTTCTGTTAAGGTTTATAATGATAATAGGATGGTGGAGGATACTTCGATCAATGGAAGAGACATGATAGTTGGCAGTGGTGAGGGTTTCATTCGACTCCTCGTCTGCTTCCTATTCTTTGCGAATATCACAGCTGGCCAGGCTAATTAGATTTATTGAAAAAGCAGACGTTTATATCAACAACCAACACATTTATGTGACGGATAACCGTTTTACTTTATCCCAACTTCACGAAACATGTCATTTTATGGATGATTTCTAACCCACGTAATATAGTTTATTATCAATTACTGAAATGGCTCAAAAGAATCGTCCTTTGGGGTGCATTAAAGTCGCTCAATTGTGCCTTTTTATTACCAAAACAGCTTAGCTAGCAATGCTAATCGTCATCACACATAAATTATTCACATAAACAACTATATTTAAAACTATCATTGTCTCATTGAAGCGAAGATTGATAATATCCATCTCCTCTAACTAAACTAATCGAAGGCTAAATAATGATGTTAATAATATTATGCTCTCTGCAGAGTACGGCTATTGATCAAAATGACATCCACGAAGGGGAACTCGACCGACTCCCCCTCGATGCAAACAAACGGGGCTCCTACGAAAGTCATAGATCTTCGGGGATTGAGGTAGGCGCATCTTTTCACAATGCTTAAAGTATTCACGGTAATTATTTTAATAATAGATCTCTTTAGATCTACCTTGTATTGATCGTGGCTTTTCAGTCGTTAATAGAATCTTTACTGTTTGTTTTTTGTTTAGTTTTTCATGCTAAAGAATGGATATTGAATAATTTCTGATTTTGTGTTAATTTGTTTACGATCTAAATTTGAATAATTCTCTGTTAGCTCTGTTTGTTTAGCTGTCCGTTAATCATATTGATATAATTACTTAATAATTACTGACACCATTTCAACATTGCATCCTAACTAAACTTTGTTTAGCTAGAGACAATCGTTTGTAACTTTTTGTTTATTAAAACTTGTTCCTATACTGGTTCACAATTATTAAGAAGTGAATCATATATTTGGGCCGTTACAATTGCATCAGCTTTTAGCAACGCATTTAATTCGTGTGTTTATTATCCACCGGTTCAATTCGAATACATCAGTTGCCAATGGTAACAGCCGTAAGACCGCCAAGCAACTCCAGGCTTCTCTACCATCACTCGTCAAGTGCAAGGTCCCCCCCTTTGCCTCTGAGTCCCAGCCAATCAGCGTCCACGCTTCCCTATGACTCATCCAACAGTTGGCCAATCAGGGACGACAATGGCTGGAATTTTGTGTCCACTTCGGCGAGTTTAGTGCAACACTCGATGAGTAATCCTTACCAGGAGCCCTTGGAAGAGCACTACGATAATATTGGCATGCAAGGCGCCTATCAACAGGATTTCATCTTGGACCAGCACCACCCTAGCGACAATCACCATAGTAACAACAGCGGTCAGCCACGACGGACCAACAGCAGCAGTGGTGGCGAGGAGAGTGGCTGTAGCCCCCGGCAACAATACCAACAGTCGTCAAGCAATCACCAACAACAACAACAAACTCCGCGCAGTAGAAGCACCAGCCCAAGGAGGAGTGTTCCTTATTCGCGAAGCCCTCGGGTAGGATATTGATGTGGCGTCCAGTCCAGTTGAATTTGTTGGCCGTTTAAACACCACTTTTGTTGTAGTAAATCACCTTCTTCCTCGTCCTCTTGTCTGCTTTCGCTGTGTCTATTCTTATTGCCAATTAATTAATTATATCTCTATGTCTTCTGATAGTCTAAGATAGATCTCCACTTTCTCATATTTCTCAATTGTGTCTTCTTCGTGTTTGTGTCGTTTAGTCCTCGTGATAATTATTGACTTGACGGTGTAATCTTTATAACTTTTATTGTCATTTTGAATTGGTTCAAAAGCGTTTTAGAAATAAAAATAGTTCTCTTTTCAAATGTCCTCGACTAAAGAAAATATGATATATTATGTTTTTACTTCTTCTCAGTTTTATTCAATTATTCTTTAACTGGATTTCACCGATTTATTCCTTGAAGAACAAACTTCCGCTGCCCTGTTTCCACAGAAGATACTTGGCTGCTCGCCCCACTAAAAAGCATAATATATGACACAACACAACTGCATTAACCTTCCTCCCTCCCTCTATGTTATATTGTCAAAGGACAACTTTGTCCACTGACGGGAGAGTCGTTCAGTCTGTCTGGACGTAACGTGTTGAAACGGCTTCGTCTAATTTAATTGAGATGTAAATAAATTAAATTTCTAAACTGTCGCCAGCGATACAAACTCCCCGTGGCCGTGGTGTAAGAGGTTATAAATAATTTTACGATACCATTAAGAAATGCAGCCTTCTTTTACCTTGGGGAGTCTGCAACTTAATCCATTTACATGTTTTGCACATATAAAGTTATCCAAAGCTTCTCAATTTGTTTTTTCTTACTTTTAGGGCAGAGCGCGCTAGTTTGAAAAACCATTAAAATTTCACAAAGTGATGTTCTTATCTTCGGTTTGTTTATTTTTTTTATCTCGACGTGGCGCAAAGTTATTGTAAGTAGTGTGTTTCACCACGGGGTCGCTCAACCGATTTCAGGAGAAGGAGGACCGCTTTGAGGCTATCAAACGGTTGACGCTTCTGGCTCGCATTAAGGCGGCATTGGAAGACGTGGGGGAGAGTGTGAAACATTCCGTTCAGGACGTGGGTAGTCGGGTGGGTCTTTTGTCGTCTGATGGTGGCGAGCTGGTCGAAGTGGCCACTCCTGACGACGCCGAAGTTGTTGTGGCGGATGGAGAGGAGGTTGCCTCGGATGATGCTCCCCCAACGGACTACCAACACCTCAAGACCACCGAGGAGATTCTGGCAGTGGCGGCTGACGACGATGTAGAAGACGAGATGGTGGAACCGGCCAACATGCGGCCGAATACCTCCCGAAGAAGATATCGCAAGAAGCATCATTGTCACGATTATTAACTCTCTGTGTTGGGGCAGGAAGTAATGTCTCAAAGTAGTCCTCCGTGGTTGATGGGTGGTGTGTTCTCTCTCTGTCTTTATATTGTTATCAGTACAAGTTGAATAATGCCCTGTACGGCCTTTTGTATTCTGGTTTTCGCGGGTTTTAATCTTGTAGCGTCGTTGCAGGAGGTATTGTGGCCTCGTTTTTATTTATTTTGGCTCCTGAATGCTGTAGAACCTTTTAATCCCTGCTAAGATATTATTATCCGGAATTCTTTGTCCCTGTTTGTTAGGAGATGTCTACGTGTTTCCTAGAAGAATTAAAACATTCCCCAGTTATGTCTTATATATCGGTTGAATCTTTATTTCTCTGACATTATATAGTTTAATAATTATTAAATGTATAACTGATTTTTGTAACTTTTATATTTCTTTATGTTGTTACTCTCAGTCGTATGATATTTTAATCCATTTTCATTTATGGTCCTGGAGATATCTTGTAGATAATGAGTTTTAATTATGTATAAACTTGTCACTATTTATAGCTTTGTCTTGCATGCTTCTCACAATAACTGACACATACTAACTCATGTTGTTGATTATTTGAGTATTCATTTCATAGTTTTCCTCATTTTGAGAGATATAAAAACACGTGGCCAACGAATTGGATTCTTTGCAGGTCGGCAAGTCACCAACAGAAGACCGATCGTTCACAGGATCCTCGCCTCCCCTCAAACTTGTCAACGTTCCTCAAATTCGTGAGTGTTGTATTCCTCTCTAGGTCACTTATTTCCATTTAAAATCATTGACGTTCGTTGTATGACGTAGTTTGTGTAAAAAAACAATTTTATAATTCTATTTTTATTGTTTACAGTTCTGTCTTTGATCACAGAAGATTAATTTCCGATTTGAATGAATTGATTATATATCTACCCCCTCTAAATTAACTTTTTAAACAAATCTCAATTATCAAACTCGTTAAAAACGGATTTTGATTATAATCCTTGTCTGATTAATTAAAAAATTAAACTAATTGCTTTTTGTGTTCTTTTTTTAATTATATCATCATCACTCGATGTTTTTTTGTTTATTTTGAGGATATAAATTAGCAGCTTTAATTTTACAGTATTGGTTAAATTGAAGCATAATTTCTGACATTTTCCTAACTTTTTTCACAAACTAAACGTGCAGGCTTGCGATGTCCTCCTGGGATCTATGTCAGTATTATATGACCGCTTTTCTTGCAAATAATATTTTTTTCTCATGTATGCAGGACTATTCCTCCACGTAATGTTCACCTAAATAAATCATTCTAAACTTTCTTTCTCTGGAGAGTTAACTTATTTTTAACTGAAATAATGCAGAAATAACATCTTTTTACGAACAGTGGAAACATTCTTTTGTCTTATTTTAATTCGTGCTTTCTTATTTAAACCTTCTTTGAAGAGTTCTCAAATCATGTCAAGTCTTCATATTGAAATGCATCATTTACAATCATTTTCGTTCTCCAAAGATTCAATAAATAGAGTGTCTTCTGATAATTTTAGTTAACCTTTGAGTGGTCTAGATCTCCAAGAATTTATCGGCATTTTACTGCCTAGTCATATTTCTAATTGTTTATTTGCATATATTGTAAAGCTTTTTGGGGAATTCTGAAACCATTTTGAAAATCAAATAAACCTCCGATAAGAGTGGTCAAAGTGTTCTTCAACTTTTATGATCAATCTGTCGCTCTGTTTACTCTGAGATTTTAATAATATTCCTGATATTAGGAAGTATTTTGGTGTACTTTAAGAGGCTGTTTGCATTTATCGTCACCAAAATATTTCATAATATTATTTGTGTAGATTATAAATTTTGACCCTCCTGATTATTTATTCTCCAAAAATGCTAAACGATAATTGGTTTAAAAGGACTTGCTGAAGTAGAATGAAGTAGAATTACTACAATTGACCACACATTAACGTTAGAAAATGTTTACATTTATTTATTTTTGGATTGAAAATATTGTCTGCTGTCTTTCTGTCATCTTTGTCTGTTTCTTTGATAACTCTATTTTTAGTTGGTTTGTGATGTATAAAATTTGTTGAAGACAACATTGATAGATTTTGCTTTTTATATATCACGAATCCAGAATTCATCTAATTCAAAAATGTCCTAAACAATTAGTTCGGAAATTATTGATTTGCGGAGAACATGTCTAAAACAAATGGATCGATAATTAATACCACGAGCAGATGAGAACGTGTGCATAGTGTAAATTCTCATTTTTTTAATAATAGTTAATATTAAGTAGATTTCCTCATCTTCTTCTTCCTTTTTTACATAAAAGTAAAAATGTTGTAGAAATATATATTTGCTTATATCTGGTTCTGACAAATTTATGGAAGAAAAAAACTAATTAACTGGATTGTCTGGCAGTATTATTTCATATTATACCCACTAATTAATTGCAACAGGAAAAAAATAGCACTAGCAAACAGTTTCCTTTCTTCGGCTGCCCCTGAGGGTTAGGGTTGTAGTTTGAGCAAATCGCCAATTTATCCTCAGCGGAAGATTGCTTTTGCTACAAATACATATTATTATTATCAGCACGTAGTATAGCTAGCCTAGTTATATCTGGCTAGCTGCGAGGTTTACAGCAAAGGCAGGCCAAACCAGAGTATAATTTATTATCTGCAGATATGGGTGTATATGAGATGCAACATAAAGACAACTTGAATTATGTTAGTAAGTAAGTAAGGATTTGTAATGTTTGAATACTCTTCAAATATTGATTCGTGGCAAATCCATAGAAATTCAATTTTCTTATAAAACACAGACAGGACATGTAACTCAAACACTATGAATTTTGGTGGTAGTTAAATACAGACAGAACGATTAGCATGAGTATGCATAAACTATTTATAGCAAAGTCAAAGTGTAAATTGCATTTTGTTATTGTAATTATAATCCGGACGACTGTTCTGCCTGTCTATAGTTTTCATATCTATAGCATCTTCCTATGTTAATTCAAATCCCGGAACTGTTCTGCTAATCTATAACTTTCAATATCTATAGCATCTTCCTATGTTAATTCAAATTCTGAAAACTGTTCTGCTAATCTAAAGCTTTCAATATCTATAGCATCTTTATATTATGTTAATTCAAATCCCGGAACTGTTCTGCTAATCTATAGATTTCAATAT
>JAUZNC010057616.1:2370-12537 GCA_034780395.1 Vannuccia rotundouncinata | reverse complement strand
CTATACATGATACGCTGAGAGAGTTTGACAATAATGCTAATATGTGTTGTTTCTTCGTCATCCCCAGGGTTGCATTACTTATTCAGCTTCTAAGGAATAATAGAAAATAAAAGAGCTAAATTGAATTCCGGCAAAATACACCCCACCCCGGCTAGGTAGATATCCAAAAAGCCAACTTCATCCGGGTCTCAATTGCTAGCATCAAAACAAGTGTAGTTACTCAGACAGCCTAGCTACTCCTCTTAATCTCCAATTCTATGTTTTAAAAAATATAGACCCAGTCGGTCGGGTGGCTCTTAGAATTTGATCCCCCTGTCGTTATACACTCTCTCGGCTTCAAATCATTTTTTTCTTGATCAAAATCAATTTATTCCGAAGCAATCATCTCCTGGGTACGCTCCATTTCATCTTGAAAGCCTAATTTTGTGTAGTCACTGAACTATTTGTCTGCAATTTAATTCTTCTATAGTGCACGTTGACGGTACACTTGATATAACGCATTTTTTTCAAGAAAAACAACTATAAAGATGACATTAAATAGTAAAAGCAAATCGCTGTTATGAAGTAATAATATTAATCATAATTCGAATGGAGGTCAATTTGATTTCATAGGGTTTATTATACACAACTAAAACTACAAACAACAACAATAGCCATCAAAAGAAAGAAAACGAAGCATTTAGTAAAATATCAGTGCTGAAACATTCTATTTGCAGACTAAAACGAAATTGTATGATGAAAGTTGATTACAATAATTGCGACCGCAGTGAAGCCTAGAGATGATCTGGATTTAACGTTTCATCCTATAATTGTATTGGACTAGGTATTTGAAAAATTGATAGATTTTATAGACGCAGTAAGTAATTAAAATTTAAAATAATATTTTAAACAAAATATTTCAATATTTTACAACTAATAAATTGTTATTTATGTTAATATTACCGCGTCATAGTTATCAATTTATGCGTCCTAGCTTCACAAAATATGGACATTTATATATAAAAAAGTAATTTTCCTAACAAACTTAATTAACAACGCAAACGATTTAATTAAAATATTCTTATTTTAATTAAATTATAATTGGCTATTGAAAATATAATAATAATGAAATAAAGAAACTAATCAAATGCTAATTAATATTTCATAATACTTCTGTCAGACGTTGTTAATTAAAAAACCCCACAAATATTATATATTTAACATATCAAAAAGAAATATTAAAATTGTTTTGAAGATTTTTTATCTGAAAATTTAATAAAATATACCCAATTTAATAAAATTTACTAATATAAATGTTTCTATACATATTTTTAATCTTAAAAAGAATTAATATTACTGATAATAATTCTTTTTAGTATAAATTAAGTACTTTCCTTATTTTTAGAATAGCATATATCTTTGTGGACGAATCTTACTGATGTATAACAAACATAGAACAGTTCGATTCAATTATTTATGTTTGAAACAAAAACAAAACAATAATGGTATTATTTTGTACTTATATGCAAATGTAATTGAGACCCAATGTATCCAATGCCATCGAGATTAGGTTAATTAAAATCAAAATTATATTTTTAAAAGAAGGTTTGAACCTTATAAATTATAAAATAATAATATTTTTGTAAACAATTATTTTGTTATTCTAAGAATCATCCGAAAGTAATTACAACAAAATTGAAACATACACAAGTTTCGGAAGTCATTAAATCTCCAACTTAAGAAGGAAAATACCATGATACATTTGGTTATTGGTTTGAAAGGTCGACCAGTATAGTATTTTGATAATTAGAAAAATAATTACAATAAAGCATCGTTATTTCAGCTAAATCAACTTGCAAATTGGCGAAAATAATTTTTACAAATCTGAACTGTTTTTTAATTATAAATTTCTAGCGAATTGATAAATAATTACTAAATTGATAATTATTTTTTATTTGAAATCCCTCAAAAATCGCGATGACTACAGATACCTTATAGAAGACATTGCAACAGCGATCTCGCTATAATTTTAAATAATATAAATCAAATAAATTTTTTATATTTGTGAACAAAGAATTTCACACAAAACATTAATAAAATTCCTAAAATATTAAGTTTTATATTAAATAATATTGGAAAAATTACACATTTGAGATGATTTGTAGTTTCGTTATATATACGTTTCAGTATAAACTGATGGAATGTAATTGGATATATTTAAGCTATACAATTTATACTATATAAATAAATAAGTGAAAGAAATAACAATTCTTTAATTTACACTTGATTGTACCTCCAACTGTATTTCTCAACTGTATTGAAACAATAAATTCTGGGAGATTCTTTCTTTCCTATCGATTAAATATCTAATCAAAATTGTCTTTAGAAGGCAAGAACCAGGATAAATTATATTTAAAAAAAACTGCTCAAGATATAGAGATCAAAGCAAAAAGCTTTTTTTTAAATTTCTTTTGTTGGATATTTGAGTATATTAATTTCAAATATTTAATAACAAACAAAAAAATACATATAATAGTTTTTCATGGTTAAAACAATTATATTCTTGAATACATTATTAAATTTAAAGCATTAGTAGATATCTATTTTATCAATTATTTTAGTTTAAATATATTTATCTAATAATTGTTTCCTCTCTTAAATTTAGAAACCAGCTAATTATTTTTGAAGATGACAAATGTAACCGGCCTTTTCAAATTCGTGCAGCTACCAAAGAGAAACTCGTCGAAGAATTGTTGAAACAATTCGGTTAGGAATCCTCATCAAGTTTTTGAATCAATTAAAATTTATAATCGATTAAATTTAGTTTTAATATTTTGTAAACGAATGTATGAACACATTTTTTCCATTCTCTACTGATTTTATGAGTTTGTATTTTTACGCATTTTATGTAATGAGTAACTATATTCTTTACATAATAACTGTACAACCATTACATACTACCATTTTTTCATACTAGATGGCCTCACAGAAAATCACGAAGATCTCACGTATTCCCGTTCTATCTTACTAATGCACAAATGGTTCATGACATCAATTGAATTTGCCGATATCATGGTCAGCACGGGCCAATCTCACCTCAAGTCTTCTTCACAATTCAGTAACCAAACTGTCTGTTCAGCTTTTAGGTAAATATTTCAGATGTATTTGAACATGATTGTTAAATTCACAGTGAGTGATAGAAAATATATTTTAAAATTTATTATTCAGAGTGTACTGTTGATTAAAGTACCAACGAATGATAGCGTTCAAACTTCAATAGGAGTACTAGGTGTCTGAGGAAATTTAGGCAATTGAAAGCGTCTTTTCAAAACTGAATTAGATAATACGATTAATTGGAATTAAATTAAAAATTCAAACTTAATTATTTAACATCTTTCTATAAAAAAATTAGGAATTACAAAAGCACTATTGGTACCAAGTTCACCTTTAAAATTTCCGTCAATGTAGAATTATACCATCCTATAGAATTCGACACGCATATAATCTTTTGTTCCTCTTTCTTTTTTGTATTTGTATTTGCCAGAAATGTCTATCTTTTTGTGTCTACCTACTTAATTTTAGCTGTTTGAAATAGTTTTTAAAAATCGATTTGCAATTTGTAACTTGTTTTATCTTATTTATAGAGAAGTCTACGGATCAATAAAACATTGTAGTACTAAATTATGCATACTATAAATATATTGCATTCTTTAAATAAAAGTTAGATTTTCTGCACCTCTTAATATCAAATCTGGTAAATATATCGGATAATTCACTTTAAATTAATATATTTTGATATTTTAAAAATGTTTTACTTGTCTACTGTTGTCTACTGGGGATGTTTTCTTCTATTAAAGTTTTTGGATCAAAAACTATCCGAGGGACTTCTTATTTGAAAGCGACGGACCAATTAAAAGAATCCAATCGTTTATCGAATGTCTCCGGAGAACCGACCAGAAAGACCTCTACATTAAACTTGAGAGTCAGCTCGAGTAAGAATTTAAAATTGATTATTTTAAAATAAAGATATAAAAAGTGTGTACATTAACAGTTTCTCGGGTAGATAATACCAATTTTAAATTTAAATAAATAATGGATGAACTTATTTCTTATTGAAGATTTGAAAGCTTTCGTAAGAAACCAATGATAAATAATTATTTTAAAAAATAAAGAAAATACACATTTGTAGATTTCGGTGATGAATCTATTATTTGAAATATTATTATTTAATTATTACTAAATAGTAAAAAACTACATTTTTAGCTACATTTTGTATAAAAGAAATATTATTTATTATTGATGAATCAATGAAATTCATGTAGTACATGTCGATCATGAATACGTATGACTAATAATTAAGGATCTCTTGAGGTAAGGTTGGAAATAATATATAAATTCATAGATTTAAAATATGTGTATGAAAATTGAAAGAATACATAAAGTGTTGATAAATTTATTAATTCTTTTTTCAACAAAATGAAGATTGAATCATTCATTTTTGACAAGATAACTGATATTAGACAAGAAGGAGGCGTATATTAATAACAATTTATTATGCTGCTAAAATTATTTGAAATGACGTATTATATACAAAATAAAAGGAAATAAGTTACAAATATGTATCAAGAAATTATTCTTTATATGTATTATATTATACATGTAATTAATTAATTAAGTGAATTTTCTTGACTTATAATTAAAATTTATCTAAAAATACATTATTTTCTGATGTATTTTGTAATTATTAACGTTTAGATAAAAAATATTTTCACATCATATTATTTTATTTGGAGAAACCACCCACTTCTTAAAGTTCAGTTTTAGAAAAACTATTTTTAATTTATTGTGCATTATTAAACTACCAAATTATAATTTATTAAATCCAATATATATTTATTAGATTTAAAATAGAATCTGATAAATAATTTATTATATACATTTAAGATTATAAACTATAATAATATCTTTAATTTAGTATAAAGTCATATATTTAAATTAAAATGGATCCTAATTATATGTATATCTGTATTATTTGTATTTATATCTCCGCCCCTTAGAACATGTCAGACCTTGTGTCGCGGCCCTTCTCTCTACGGCAACCAATCAGCGTTGTCTGATGATCCAGACTTGATCGATAACAAAGTCACACTTGCATTTAATCAAATCGATCCAGTTGAACTGGCCAATCAGCTTACAGTACTTGAATTTAAGGCGTATCGTCGTATTACGGTAACTATCTAGTTTTTATTTGTATTAAAAAACCTAAAAAATCAATATTTTATTTATAAAGAAATTAATTATATATTAATCTTTTAATTATACAAAATTATTTTTTTATAATACCACAATTTATTGCTGTTTCTTTTGATTTCTGAGTGTAAAAGATTCAAAATTTTATCAAAAGTAAGATGAGCTTCTTAAATCAAAGTTGTTTTATTATTACATTTTAATAAATAATTTAATATGTAGTGTAATATGCATCTAATATGCTGTGTATCTAAATACTAAGAATAAACTTTGAAAATTTATAAACAACTTCAGAAATGTCAAAAACTACAAAAGTTGTAACTTACTGAATGCTTTTTGAGTGCTCTACACTTATTAAAATCACATAAAATGACTCATGTTGAAGTTTGCGTCGGTTACACCAAGTTATCACAATCAAATTGAGATTAAAATTAGTATAATTATTGTTAGAATACATTTATTTGGAGATCAATGATATTCTTATAATAAAAATACAAATATTAAAGTGTTCTATTCTGCTTGATAAAAACACAAAGAATTTAGTGAGATTGGTTGGCTTATTGTAAATACTTACAAACCACTGTTTTGTCATGGCATTTAGTAAATTAACAAAATCCCATGAAGAATGTGATAAACTTAACAAGTTCTTATTATGGGCCTACTAAGTTTTCTGTGTAATTTTCTTCTTGGGTGTCTCTCTATAGTTATTAATTTAACAATTCTGATCGTTTGATTATCATTAATTTGTGCATTATTAAATCATCAATATTATGATTGTTTTCTCCTGATTTAAACTATTTTAGCGTTGACTGTGTTGATTCCCTGGGGGGGGGGAAGCTTCGTATTTCGATCGTTTTCGGAGTTGGTTATATTGATGTCTTACAAAAGTACAAATAGTATCCAGGGAAGTTCCAGTCTAACAGGAAGAGCAGCCTATAGAACTATACAAAATTTGAAATTACTAGATCATTTTTTCTACCCTGCCCCTGGATCAAAAGTTATTTCATAACTATCTCACTAACTCGATAGTATGGTGTGCCTCTATAGAAAATGGGATGATGGCGAGTGATAATTTCTTCCTGTAAGATGAAGAATATTCGACGTTCGTCAACCAGCCTGCCAACCTATCCCCTATACCGCCAGAATGGAAATAAAAAAGACAGCAAAGAGCGATATTGAAAAAAAGGAGTCATAGATGAAATATTCGGTTCCTTCACTCTGCTGCCATCAATGATTTACAGTGTCTATATTATATCAACTAAGGAGTCTAGGAGCTCAAATCGCCTGACAAATTGTTCCCGCTGAGCCAAATTGAGTGAAGAAAGAGTGACGAAGCAGTTCTTATCAGCAAACTGAGGTCAGAAGGGACGACCTGAAAGAATACAACCGAATTTACGATTGGATTTGTGATCCGACTGGGCTATTATTTAGTTTAGTTAGGAAAAGTCTTTTCATTCTTGTCGGATAATTAGGTTGTTACATGGAAGAAAAGGGATTAGATGAACTCCCTCTCCCTCCAAATACAAGAAAGAAAGTTTGTTAATTGTTTTTTGTTTTAACTCTTTAATTCGGAATAAAGTAATGGACCTTAATTCCGATTAGCTGCTCAACTCGTTTTCCCATCGCTTACTGTCTGCTAATTTTCACAAGTAAGAATGAAAAATAGAATTGAAAATACAGTTAAGATGGACAAACAGAAAAAAAATTAAGCCGGGTTTTACTTTAAAAACGTAACGTAAAAATCGATAATGTTTGATCCGTTAGAACCACCGCGATTGATATCAAAGGAGCATTTGTTTGAATAAATGTTATTGAGGTGATTGGGCTTTTACTAAAACTATATAATATAAAGAAATAATATTTACATAGAAAAAAGCTATTTTAATCCACAAAAATAGTCAAATATATTTGTTTGACCATATTTTCTACTCAGAAATGAAAAATTCTTGAACAATAAATTTAAAATTATTATTTAAATCATTTTTTATTATCTATGAATATTCTTTCATTTTAAAAATATTTATTACTTTTCCTGAAACAGCTCTTTTGAATTGTGTAATTTATCCTTATAAAAAAGATTTTTAAACAAAAAAATTACTAATTACCTACTCAAGCACAGTCGAATTTAGGGCCGAACATAAAAAATTTTTGTTGCGTTGCAGTTTATTTAATATGGCAACTGCAAATCCATATCAGTAAATACTATTAAGAACTATAATTAAATACTTATGTGATGAACTCTCAATAATAATCATTGACAATAAGAATACTTCAAAGTTTTCTAATTCACCAAAAACAAAACGTTTTCAGGTGTGGAGAGTGACTGTCTCATGTTTCATTATTTTATTCTAATAAAATCTGATGCTTGGAATTATATTTTAATTATATATTATTAATTTAGTTTTTAAATTCATAATTACGACTGAAATAGTATATTGAATTTGATTCCATTAAAAATTAATTTTTATTTTTAAAAAAAATCTAAAATATATTTCATTTCTATTTAAAAAAATCTTTTATTTATCAACACAAATGCTGATTATTTGATTTTTTCTCTCTCTCTTTTTCTTCTCTCTCTTTTGAACTGTGGAAACTGTTTGAAGAAGACTAGGCAAACATCTTGGACAAGTCCACAGCAAACTTTTAATGTAGAACTTTTATTCCTCTGGGTCAAAACTAAGACTGATTTTCTTTTCTTGGTTGCGAATTTTTTCTTTTTGAGGTCTATCGAGAGAACTTTGGTGTAGAGAGAGAATGCCTGGCTTAGAATAAGTTTGATATATAACAGTGACTTAATTAAAGAAATGTTTAAATAATATTGAAATTATCCATCCTATAAATCACTCTTTTCATACTTTGGTTGAAAAATACATAAATCAATATTGACAGTTGAAGACATACAAACAAATCATTATTCTACTTTATTGAATAGCTTGTAAGTATTTATTAAATTATTATTTATCTTTTTAAACGTATATATCTTAAAATAGTCTTGAAATAGTCCTAAACAATCTAATATGGCGGAGTTGGTCAAAGAGGCACATAATATAAAATGTATAGAACTTTTGATTGTTTAAAAATTAGTCATCTTTCTAGGAATAATTATACAAAAAAAATTAAATGACGTAAAACTATTAAATTTGATGTTTTAAGTAAGTTCATTGGTAAAAAGTATATCAAATTCATATCTTTCCTTTACCATTATTATAGTTCTACGACCTCAAGAACTACGCAGTGACTGGATCTTTGAAGGAAAGCCCACGACTTGAACGGTCCATCTACCTGTTCAATGGACTTTCGCAGTGGGCCCAATGCATGATTCTGAGTAAGACGACCCCCTTAGAGAGAACCAGGGTCATTGTAAAGTTTATGGACGTTGCCAAGGTAATCAACAAATTATAAAATTGTTGTGCAACTATTATTTTTTATAACGGTTTTATAATATGCTTTCTTCATGTTTTCATGCCTCTATTAATAAAACTATTCTACTAAAAGCGAGCTTCAATTGTCTTGATTAGCAACTTTTCACCAACGGCAACCTTAATACGTTCTGCGCAGTCATTGGTGGAATAACACACTCGTCAATCGCCCGATTGGAGAAAACGATGGCCAGTCTTCCTAAAGAGGCTCAAACTGTAAGTTTTGTTTTTGATTGTGAATATAGTTACATATGTGAACAATTCTCTTGTTAATTAATTCGTACGATAACAACATTAATGTTGAATTCAAGGCAGTTTTCCCAGAAATTAATAGACTAAACTCGTATTACATAAAAATAATTATATTAGTTTTTTTATAAAAATACGATCAGTCTACCATTTTATAACAAATATTAAATTTTGATTTAAAAAACCTCCCGTCATATCAATTTCAATTTAAATTGTTGTCAGCTGATTTCAATCATATTTGCAAACATCATTTTTGTTTTTATAAATAAAATTACTCAAATATAAAAAAATGGATTTATTTTTAAGCTGAAGAAATTTTATTCGAAATTTGTTTTTTCCGTATATTTAATTTTGATATTTGTAGATATATTTTTTAATAAACTAGTTTTTCAAATTGAAAATATTTTATATAATTATTAATTCATGATATGAAAAGTTTCAAATAAAGTTAATTACTCACATTTAAATTATATACATGTAATATATTCGTTCATCATATTAATTCGTTTTTACTTATGAAATCTAGTTTCCTCAATAAAGATATTTAGTCTTTTATATGATTCAGGATCTTCTCCAATATTCCGATGTCTTGTCTTCTGCGAGCAACTTTGCAAACTACCGACGGTACATAAAACAAGGGAAGGAGCTTCAAATACCAATTCTGTAAGAAAAATTACCTCTGACAACGAAATTCACCTTTATTGTATTGAATTATTAAAAATCCTTATAAGGGTGTGTTTTCTAATTAAGATATTACTAAGACATTTAACGAGTTCCTTTTAATATTGAATACAATTTTTTGATATGATTCGTTATAAGAATAATTATTTAAATAAATTATCTTAAATATAAGACGTTTGAAAGTTATTTTCCACATTTTTTTGTAATTGGGATATTATTTGATTATGTTCCTTTTTGATATGATGAAATTGTTTATAAATAATTTAATTATATAGCGAATTTTGAAAAATATTCATCGAATTGTATTACATTTTAATAAAAGTTGATAATGTAAAATTGATGCATTTATCTGACGAGCGAAAAAATATATCCTTTAAAATTATATAAAGTAAAGTTTATGGATGATTATATGTGGAAAGACATTCATATTGGAAAATTCCTAAGACTTTATTTTGTGGTTTCATGATTAATATAAGATTAATTAATTTTTATCATCTTAAAACAATTTAAGCCAAAATTAAATAAGGTTTTAATCAAAAATTAAAAAAGTATGTGCTTCTAATAATACCTAGAGGTTATAATTATAATACAT
>JAUZNC010057611.1:0-12547 GCA_034780395.1 Vannuccia rotundouncinata | reverse complement strand
TTCAGCTGCCAGAGCTAACAACCCAAAATGATTTCACATATTTTATGGTTCGAGCTAACACACGTTTTTGACCTTTTCGGTCTATAATAATATGAATAGAGAGAAACAGAATATTATATTATGTACTGAAATGAAACTAATCTAACAATGTGAACAGAGTTTACCATAATTCGATAAAGAGAACAGAAGCAGAAATAGCTGATAATACCTAGATAATAATCCCACTTAATTACAAGCTGGTACTACATGTATCTAAGCGCTACATTATAACAGTCCTTTTCGCTATAGTTAGGAGATAGTGTTGTGGTATTCTGCTGTCCCGACCCGATCTAGTCACGTATTCATCAGTTACGTCATTGATGTGTTTTTCTGGTGCAGGTTCGGCGTTAAGTTGTTCTTGGTCCAAGGTGTTAGTATCATTAAGTTTGTGGCTTGTTGTCACCTCGTCTATGCATTCGACGAGAAGATTCTCATTTCTCTCTAGCTGAGTTGTGGGAGCTATACTATATATTTCACCGACATAGAACTTGACCTCGAAGTAAAATCAAGAATATATTATGTTTAAATAGCTGCAGTTAACGCTCAAATGGTCAATTTCGATTTTTTGGACTCCCACTAGACTATTTGAGTCGAATTTTATAAGATCTAAATCTGACTACTGCTCAAAGTCAAAATATCCCAAAACTCACATTTACATCATTATCTAGAAAGATATGAGAGATGATACTTTATTTGATTGATTCTGGAAAATATATATAATCTATATATATCAACAAAATTAGCAACAATCAATTAATAAGTTGATGAGCCAACCCTACCACGCAAAAGCACAAAGTATCTGTATATGTATACTGTCGATTTGAAATCGGTGAATCTGTCTGGTGAATTCTTCCAAAAAAACAGCGATTTGATCAACCATATCGCGACTTTCTGAAGTCATCATTTGGTCAATATTGTAATCAGGGGCGTAGCCAGCATAGGGTGCTCGGAGTGCGCGCACCCCCTCTTTCCTTTAATACCTTCTTTACCTTCTTTATTTTGCTTTATATTTTATTTATAAGACACTTCTATCAAAGGATCAGCTCGATAGAATTGACTATAATTTTAAAAGCATGTTTTAAATGTATATTATACGCAATTATTACCTACTTCTAATCACTCTAACTTCATATAAAATCCACAATTTTTCAGATGTTCAAATTTTTTCAGAGCCCCTCTAACCCCCTCTGGACCCCGCTAGGGGCTGCGCCCCCAGACACCCGCCCGTGCACCCCCCAATTGCCAAATTCTGGCTACGCCCCTGCAGTTGTTCATTAATTATTGGGACAATTCACAAATAACAGTTTTGCAGACACCCCCCTATTGTAAGGAAACATTTAATATATTTAAACCTTTTATTGGTTTGGAAATAATCGTTTGTGGAAATTGATATATATATATGTTATTTTATGATTATCCAAAAATACTGAGAAAACTTTCAAAATACCCCGGTTTTTGCGTAAAAGCGTCCTTCATGCGTTATATATACTCACTGGATCTCATAAAAAGTTACTGTGGTTTAATTAATCAAATTGGAATGAATTTTCAAACTTAATGAAGGAACTACTCAGTTTTATGAAAAAATATATTAGCGCAGCGTCACTTACCGCAACCTATCTTTCAACGAAATTATTGTATAGTCATCAATGACTTAAAATTTTTTTACTATACATATTTTTGATTTGGAGGAATGAAGTACCGGTTACTCTAATTCTTATTAGTACATCGTAAAACATTTAAAATGTAATATCATATTAAATATTTCATATTGTTTATGCACATTAACTAAATATTGTTTTAAATATCGAGGATACCTTTTGAAAGCCATAAAAATTTTATAAGTTGACACAACTTTTTTAAAGTACGGGATATAATTATAAATATTATTATTAAGTGTTTTGAGGTTATGGCAAACGTTTATTGTTGATACTGAATGCTAATTTATAAACCAATTAAATAAATATATATATGTTATAGATATTTAATTGCTTAAAATTATTATAACAAAATATAGAATATTTCCTTTATTATCATTACTATTACTTTTGTAGTAAACGCGGGTGCTACGTTTTTTGGTAAGTTTTAAAAGATTTTAGAATAAAAAATATAGAAATGTATAATTTTAGAGCACTTTAATTTAATAAAATAATTTATATATTTTTGTATTTAGTAGAATCATTTTTTATATATTTTGATTCACATGTTAATTGTAAATTCTTTTACTCCACTAATAAAGCTATGAGTATGATTATTTTACGAAGTGTCTATTTGGATGTATGTCCGTCTACAGATTTAGTATATTTACCCCACACACTAATTAGACTTTTATGAAAATATTGGATAATAAAATCGATACAAAGCTTTAAACCAACTTTCTTCTAGACCCAAGACCTGGCAGATCCAGGTTTTCCACACATTGAACACAGTGTTTGTGTTTAATTAAAATTTATGGCACATCCAATAAGTGTGTGAGGTAGATGGACATATGTCCAAATAGCAACAGCCATTTTTTATATGTAAATAAATAGTAAATTGCCAAAATTTAGTAGGTGATAATGCAATGGATGAAATTCACAGTTGTAAATAAAGTCTGAAGACCCTAAATTTATCTGTTTGAAAATATAGATTATTAAATTTTTTATAATCTGTGTTGGTGAAATATTTCCAAAAAATTTTATGCATTTAAGTTTTGTCATACCTAACAAATATAAATATATTGTATGTCTAAATAAGCCATGACTTTTTCCTATCAAAATTATGGGTTATCTATCAATTAAAGTGATCTATGTAAAAAATGCTATAGAAATTTTTGAAAGGGATTATTTTAGAAAAAATTAAATATTATGAAAAACTTAGATTATTTTGTTAATAGTTATTAGTTTCAGTTTCAAACTGTATTTTTGGAATTTGTATCCAGTATATTGATGTAATTACTTGTATTCATTACAATATTACAAAGTCAGTTGTCATCATTTAAAATTATAGTTTATCTTTTTGTAATGATAGTTCTTAACTATAAAGTATATATATCCTCCAATAATTCTAAAAGTCTCCCACATTAACAGTATTCCCTTCCTTGAAAATTTATGAGATGTATATTCCTTCAGTTTAACAACATGTTCAGTATTCATAAGGTATGTCCCATTGATATAGACACACATCAATTTTGTTTCCACAAATAGTAAAGAGGGTATTCCATGTTTATGAGTGCTTTGGTTATGATGGCTCAATGGGTGCAACTTCTGAACACATTTTGGCCCTCATTGAAATAGTTTTAGTGTGAGCTCATTGAGCACATTTATGAGTGTGTCTCTTAACAGAGGTGTGATTCTTCTAATTTTATCAGATTTCTAATTTTTTAGAGTAACATTTTTGCCCTTTACTGTTTAAGTACATACAATTATATATATTACACCCACCCCCATAGAAAAATATAATATTGTGCCCCTGATATACATTTTTCCAATTTTTTTATCATTTATAAATCACATTCCTGTCTCAAACACCCTCCTGGTTGGAGAAAGAAGCTGATAGATGGTCCAGAAGTGAAAGCCAATAAATTGGCACATAAAACAATATGTCATATCTAACAATATCAAATTCCTTCAGGAGTATGTGTTTAAAAAGCAATTAAAAATTATGTCAGCTGAAATTGAAAAAAAAACAAAACAATTGTTTTTAGATTTTTTCTAAATTTAGTGCTTTTGTTTCATATTATGTTACTTTTTTCATCTAGTAACTATACATTATATTTTAATGTTATTAACATAATTTTTCATACTATATTATATACATACTACATCCACTAGATATGAATTTTAATTTATAATAGTATTAAGATTTTAATATATAATTGTAATGCTATTACAAATACTCCATTCTAGACTTAAATTTAGTATAATATGTGTTGATTATATTTATATATATTGAAGTAATATTACTTTATACAAGTTTTAATATATATATATTTTTTTGTCAACCATGACTGAAATACAGAATTTGATCAATAAACAATAATCTATATTTCACATTTAGTCTACAGATTTTTCTATTAAATAATTATGATTTTACAATAATCATTAAGCATAATTCTCTTATTCAAATATTTTTTCATAGTAGTATATTTTTTATATAACATTTCATTAAATTTTATTTGTAGTACTAGTCATTTGTTTTTATTAATTAACAATACACATTACTGATTTTGAAAAAATACCATTTATATTATCATTATGTTGTTTTATATTGATTAGGACATTTTTGTAATAGTAAAAATTTCCTTTTATGTTTGTTTTAATTAAATAAATGTTTCTAATTCTATATTCCTAAGATTTTATTCATTTAGCCCTGGAATTTTTTTAATTTTAAACAGCCCAAAAAATTTGTGGTAACAAAGGTGTGGGAACCCTGAAGCCATGTAAGTAGCTATAGCAATTTAGGCCAAACTGAAGTGTGAGTATATGTCCACCACTTCATTTAAATCAATGTCTTTATCATAACAAATGTAGAGGTTTGTAAGGCATTCTTGGCCAATTGATAATAAATTAATACTGCCACATTAAAATAATTAAAATGTCTTGAATTTTAATTATTTAAAGATTTAATATTTACAGTAATATTTAAATTAACAGCATCAATATTATGTACCCTTATTTATAGCCATAATAAATTAGATAAATATGTAAATATCAGATCCTTCTTGCTTACAGCACTTGCAAGACATACAAAAAATCAAATGCAGCTATTATAATTTTCATAACATTTTCATAACAATGGGACAGCATACCTATGACATGGAGTAATTTCACATGCCTTTTATTTTTGGCAACATATGACCCATGTCACATTGTCAAAATTTTTATATTTACTATTTATTTATTTGAACCATCAGTTCATCTGTAATTTAAAAATTTTATAATTCACTTTTATCTTATTTGTAATTATCTGTAATAAAATATGGACATATATGTGCATAAATTTATTTTCTTTACACAATTATAATGAATTTTTGCTGTATTTCTTTAACTCATTGAACCCAGATATATAATAGAGTGTACAACTAAGTGGGGTTTTCTTCTTAGAAAAATAAATATTTGTAACACTTTATAGTTATGTATTTTAAAGCAGAAAATGAATCAAAAGTTTAGATATTATGTATATAGTAATAAAGTAAGTCGACAAATACAATGATCAATATTAATAAGGGTAATATAATGAAAAATTATCATTTTACATAACTGTATTGTAAAAGTGTTTTATACATAGTACATTTGTAGGAATGTGTCAAAACTACAGGTTTCAACTTGAATGTCATAGTTATATTATGTCTCATACAAAACCATATTTCTGTTACACCAAATGCAAGCCAACTCCTCTTTTATCTATTGTTGGATTATAAAATAGTATAAGTTGTTATTTATTGATAAAAATACTAACATGTAAAGTCATATCTTTATATTGAAAACTCAACAATAGATAAAAGAGGAGTTAGCTTGCATTTGGTGCAACAGGTATGGGTGCTACAATATATAATGATTTATAACAATAGGTTTTCACATTTCATTATTGGTCAATAGTTTTTAGAAACTCATATAAATTTTAAATAATTGAACATGTTTGCAAATTTAGACAGGTTGTCTGGTATTGACTAAATAATTTATTGTATTGTGAATACAACTGTTAAGTCAACAAAATATTTGTTTATTAGAAAAAAAAATTAATAATATTTTTTCTTGATTGTGGACACAGCATTTAGTTTCACATAAACATAGTACAAGACAAAATTTATTTTTAGAACTCCATAAAACCAATGCAATTATCATATCACGACAGTCTTGGCACCTGTCTTCAAATGGTTAATTTTAATATATAATAAACTCTGTTTTTATAGGACACAAGTGATAATGCTTTTTATTGCCGAAAAATAGTTAATTATCATTTTTTAAGCTTATATGATAATTTAGTATTATTTTAAACAATTTGGTTTGTATTGTTGTTTTTATTTTACTTTTATTATTTTATACATGTTGTTATTTTAAGTTGTATATAAAAATATATCATGATAGTCTAAACATATTAATTACACTATATTTTCCATTCCCTTTTTAAAGCTATATGATATTTCAATATGATATTTCAAAATATGTTTGCTGATATATTGGTTATCAGATAAACCAAAATAACTGCCTTCCATTATTTTATATTGAAATATAGTTTTAGATTTACAAATAATGTTTTTGTGTTTAAGTTTGAGTAAAGTTGTTTGTCATCATTAATATGAACATTTGTATAAAAAAGTAAACATTTGTTTATATTATTTAGCATAATATTAAAGTGTATTTTGCTATATTCACCCTGTGTAAAAGTGGGGAACTCTGAAATATTGTATTAATATTTATAAAACAATTCGATCTTTTATCTAGCTGAGTCTCCAACTATCCCAGAATGCAAGAAATCTTAGTCCCAATTGCTATTGGTGCAATTCGCGTGATCAACTATGTTTATGAACTTATTGCCTGGCCAGTTCACTCCTTCCTCAAGGACCGGCATAAACGCCGGGCTGTGGAAGCCTTGCCTTCTCGTGATGGGGACCCGTCAACTCCCTGGCGTAATGTGCGAGCCATGGACCAGCTGACCACAACTATGTTTCCTGGTAGTGACACTGTGTGTGACTTGTGGACACGACAGTTCCGCCTCAATCCAGAGAAAGACGCCCTGGGAACTCGGGAAATTCTGGCAAAACATGTTGAGGTGATGTTTGTATAGTGAAATGTCATTAGATTGAAGTGTTTGTCAAGGAGATCTCTTAATGATGAATTGATGATTTTATTTGGTTGTTATCCAGTCTTGAATGACCAAGGTTAGTGTTTTTTATGAAATATTTGTTGTTTCATGGGTGCTACATGGTCGTTCGCCACTGATTTACCTAGATTTGTAACAAAACTATCATTGAATCTACGCAATGATGAAAATTAATTGGAACACCGGTAATTCTTAGAATGTTTAAAAGAGGTCTGATCCTTAGGAATGTTTATTTTACTAAATTAATCTATGTATGCACTGTTGTTATCCGGAACCTCCTATTTAATTGTATCATAATTCCAGTGCGTTTAAATCAATAAAATAAATTTGGTATAAATATATTATTTTTTTAAAAACTGTAAGTGTATAATTAAATCCTCAGTACATTAACATTGTGATAAAATTACATATAAATTTGATTTAAATAATTAACGAGGAAGGTGAAACTGGTTAATTTTTGTGGTTGGTGATGTTGTCAAATGACAGTCAATTGTTTACTTAAATTCAGTGGTGGTACATCCAGCGTTATTTCCCTGATTTTGAGCGTTATTATTCGTATCTGAGCGTTATTTAATTTCTGTAGGTGTGAACATTTTCAGTCAGCGGGTATGAGTGAATTTGACAATAATAGAATCTCTAGGCTTCTATTCAAAGCTATCTACAAATTTGCCATATCAAAATAAGATTTAAAAATTGCCTTTAAAAATCAGTACACCCTTTCTTATCAGTTAGTAATGCGGTTTTGGTGTTATTCATTTACAGTGGAGATGTTCTGTATCTAGAGTAATTTATATATATATATTTAGAATGTACCCTGGATTTTGGACGTTGGCTCGCTATTACTCGTCTATTGTGTTCACTCTGAACAAAAGCAGCTACTCATAAGAGTTAAATGTTCTGTTTTCAGGTTCAGGCAAATGGTCGGGAGTTTGTTAAGCTCGAGTTGGGTGAATATCACTGGGAAAGCTTTGCAGCCGCAGAACAACGTGTTAATAACTTTGGTCAGGGCCTGATTGCCCTGGGCTTGAAGCCCCGTATAGATCGCGTCCTCATCTATGCAGAGACGCGGGCAGAATGGATGATTGCGGCACAGGCTTGCTTTCGATACTCCTTCACCATGGTGACTCTTTATGCGACGCTGGGGGAGGAAGCCTTGTTGCATGGTATCGAAGAATCTCAGGTGATAATGACAATCTTTTCTTTATTGACAAGCTAATAATAGGTGATTTCGGTTTATTTTAAAACAAGGACATCACTTATGCTAGATAATATCCATATTTATAGGTTTATTATTTATGTCCTTGTTGAAAAACTCGTTTTAGTTCGATGTTGTACGTTTTAGTTGAACCTTTGATGACTAGTTTATGTTTAAGCACTGTCTACAAAGATAACATTAGAAATAGTTGCATATATCGTAATAATTCATATTGCATAATTCATAATCAAGGCGAATGCGACGCGACACACTGGCAAATTTGAGAGATCCAATTTGCTACAATTTGTGTGTCTTTTCTTTTGATCTACTATGGATTTCAGTCCTCCTAGCGATCATAAAATTCATTAAATGGGGAAAATGTCATTAAATTTAGAATTTTGATAATTAAATATTTCTTAGTAGAGTATAATATCTTTATATTCAGTATTACAATGTTTCTAGTTACAGGACTAGTAAGTATGACACTATAAACTATCAGGTCTGTAAATACTAATTATAAATTAAATTTTATTTTATATACTTCCCTTTTTAATTTTTATCAAAAAGGTTTCATATTATGAAACTACATTTAATTTAAAGCTAAGCATATACTTATAATTATTTTAACTAATAAATATAGCTATTCTGTTTGATTTAATATTTTTTTTAATATATAAATGTACTTTTAAACATGGAAACACAATATAAAAATCTTGTTATTGTTAATTGCAGTATTCATAATATATCTACTCATTCTAACTGGTCTCAGTCTATATTTACTCATTCTTGATCTACATTTCTTTTTCAAATACTCCGAAGCTAGGAGGGAAGACTACAAATCTGTACAAAAGTTACAACATGGTTCGTGCCATGCTAATGTTTGTGAGTTCAAATCAGTTAGTCTCGAGCCAGCCATTTTACGAATATATTCGATCAATGGATAAATCGCAAGCACTATTCTATTTTACTAAAGTGTTAAATACAGAAAGATATCTACAGATTGTCAAATTATTTGAAGATAATATGACACATGCTTATTTATCACCTGTGGCTTTTGTTGCACAGGTTTTGAAAACTTTTTACTCTTAACTGCAGGAAGAGATCCTAAGATTCCACTATGACAGTGGCTATCTTACTTGTTACTCTCTTTCATTAATTTACATTAGATGCAAATATGAAACAGGCCAAAGATGGGAAATTGGAGTCTGCTGCTGAATTAGCAAAACTTGATTTTCCGAAAATAGGAAAGTAACAAAAAACTTAGTTCAGTTGAAATTGGGACAATGTCCACTTTTTCGGATAGAAGTTGGAGTTTCAGAGTTGGATGCTATCATATTTCGTAACAACTGTCTGCAGTGTTTTCAACATCAGTTTCTTTGTTACAGTCTAACTTGCCATTTGATTCAATGTTTTGATTTGATGTTCAAATTATCCATCCTGAGAAATGACACTTCTAATGCACTGAACAAAATTTCTTGACTCTCATTGAAAATTATGGATCCTTTGAACAAGGTTCTTCGAAATGCTTTTGGCCAATTAGACTTGTGAAGAACTGGGTGATAATATTAGAAATGAATGTGATGAACAGTTGCCTTCATACAAAGGATGTTTCAGACAACAAAATACAAAACTAACCAAGAATCCTACTAGAAACAAGTTTCATTACAAAATGTTATGGATGCAATTATCAATGCTGTGAATATTACCGTTTAACAAGAAAGCTACTGATTTCTGTAAAAACAATACAGTTATCAGATATACATACACACAGCAGATCTTGAAGCAAGAAATTTTAAGAACAAATGAAATGCCAAAAAGAAATTTTTGTGACAACAATTGTCAAAAGAAGGAAATTGGAAGATGAAAATTTTGTCACAATTGACGATAGTATTACAGTGGAAAAGATGGGTATTTCAGTTGCAGAAGAATCTATTTGTGATGCCAATATTAACAAATTTTGAAAGAGTCTACAATTCCCAGAATTCAGGTTCAAAAGAAATTCAGGCTCAGGCTTAGAAATGGGATTACAAAGGAAGAAGGTTCTTGAAGAAGAGACATCAAATTGACTGAAGAAAGAGAAAGAAGATATAGATTAGAGTGTTGAGCTGATAATATGAGCTGTTTACCTTTGGTATTTTGATACATGAATTTTATAAATTGTTTTATTTACTGTCCAAATTTCATGTTGAGATATTGTACATTCTTCATTAAATATTCATATTTAGTTAACTCGTTAGTGCTTAGTAGTATTTCACATTATAATATAACAGCGACAATATATTGTGTATTCTTACATTACATATGTATACATCTAAAATGTCACCTATATGATCATTGCCAGTATGTATCTCATATTTCACACTGACAATAAAGCTATTACATATTCTTACATTGATAAATTTTATCCAGTATTTGTAACCCTTCATATTGTATGTATATTCAAGTTATATTTAAATTACTTTTGTTGTACCATACATAAAATATCAAAAATAAATTCAGGGTGACCGCGACCTGGAAAAACATGGAATTCAGAAATTAACCTGGGATAATTGAGTAAAAAAAGTGAAAAACCTGGGATTTATCAGCTCATGGGCAGGAAGATTATTGTTTATTCTTATGTTATAATGACTGTGTTTAATAATTTTATAAATAAATATAGAGCTTTGACAAATTCAATTTGAACTATTCCAAAATATTTGCGTAAGAAGGAATATTTCATTAAACAGTAACCGTATTATGGATACCTTGGGTATTTTCCTGTAAAACGCGCGGGCACCCTGAATTTTTGAAAATATTAAAATTTATTTCTCCTTGTCGCTGGGAGGCCTGCAATTTGTTTGAACATGACTCAGAAGGGTTTTCACCACCCTTACCCAAGTTTTTCTATTTGTCTGCATTCCATCCAGCCTTGCATTTAATCCGGCGAATATATTATCCGAGTAAATTGGCATTCAAAAATATAGACTAAAAGATTTTATTGTAAAAATATTTGACACGTCTAAACAAATATACAATTTATTGTTATTTTTTAACAAATCGGGAATTTGATTCTCTAATAAAATGAGAAGCCTGCATTTGCTTACTATTTAAAACTGGAGCTGTTCTGGAAAACTAATTTTCTTTACCCAGTGTTCACCTTTATTTGCATTCCTTTGCAGGCCAAGATTGTCATAACAAGTGATGATTTGCTGCCAAAACTGTCGAAAATCCTTCCACAATGCGCCGGCATTTCTCGTGTTATCTTCATGAGCAACGGAATCTTCAATGGCTGCCAGGACGTCCCCGCTCTTACGGAGCCTCTGAAGATCCCCTCGTCTGTCTCTGTGATTGAGATGACCGCCGTGGAACGTCAGGGCTCCATACCCGCCAGCACACTCAGCCAAGAATCCCGGGAGGCCTACTTCCCCAAGAGCGATCAGTTGGCAATCATTATGTACACAAGCGGATCCACAGGTAATACCCTTCATCCACTCTATCTAACTGGATATCGATCGTCTCTCTCCCTGACTTTCTCGTTGTGTTAACGGCGTGTCGACGTCTGGGTGCTAATGTACTTGCTCCCTTAACTTGGCTCTACCTTATTTTCTCTTTTTCTGTATATCTCGGCTTCCCTTAGTCATTATTAAAGTTGTTTCGAGCTTCCTCGTGTCAATAAATCGATAACTGCTTGAATAGTCGATACATTCTAATACTATTTATGAGATATTGATCGTTTATGGATATACTGAACTGCAGATCATGATTCAGATATTCACTAAGTAGAAGTTTCATCATCAGTTTTCATGGTTATTAATACACTTCAAAAATAATCCTTCGTTATTATTTTAAAATAGTGTTAAAATTGTTTTTAGCATGTATAATTCGTGTATTTAGCCCCTTTTATATTATATTCCTACAACTATTGTCATAATATATTTAAACCACATGACTGTTATGCTCGGAAATTTGACAGAATAGCACAATTTGAATGCAAAATTATCGTTCTAAGGAATCATGTCATCCTAGTAACTAAATTAAATGGAAAGAACGATCTGTTGATTTAAGTAGATTATTCCAAGATAATTCCTTAATATATAAATAACAATGCAATCTTGATCGGGCTGTGATCATGATGGTTGATTGAATTTGGAGTATGTGTGTGTGTGGTAATCATAATACAAGGTGGACACTGGTCAGGGAAATTGAAAAAGGTCAGGGAATTTTAGAAATAGTCAGAAAAAAACACTATTAATAATTATATAAAATTTCTACCTGAGTCAAGTTTGAAAGAATGTTTTGGTGTTTTAAATATACTTAGGTTACATTTTTTCAAGGATATGCAGATGTAAGGCATATTATTATAACTGATTACATTAGCATCACATATTTATATGCCGATATTTATTTATGAAAATATATTACTGTTACACTATCTATGCATTGCTAAGACATTGTCAATATGAATGCAGGGAGATAGGCACCCCTGGTATACCCAGCTGTCATTAGGTAGGTTTTAATTTGGTGAATATTTGT
>JAUZNC010057609.1:0-12549 GCA_034780395.1 Vannuccia rotundouncinata | reverse complement strand
AAATTATTGAAAGAATGACGCACCTTTCTAGCAAATTATTGAAAGAATGACGCACCTTTCTAGCAAATTATTGAAAGAATGACGCACCTTTCTAGCAAATTATTGAAAGAATGACGCACCTTTCTAGTAAATTATTGAAAGAATGACGCACATTTCTAGCAAATTATTGAAAGAATGATGCACATTTCTAGCAAATTATTGAAAGAATGATGCACATTTCTAGGGAATTATTCTGGAAGAATGACTCACCAATCTAGCAGATTATTGGAAGAATCGTGTATTAAGTAGTGAGTTGTTTACTATATATGTTCCATTTTGTAAATATGCGTATATATGTATTAATTTATTTATTTTGATAATGCAGGATGGCGCATAAGTACTTAGCCCCAACCAAAATGTTTCGTAGTTTTTCCAAGTAAACATATTGAATTTATATATTTTGATAATATTTCCATGTTGTCTCCATGCACTGAAAAGTAGTCCACGCATTGGAAAGTAAAAATTTTCAAACGAATTCATAGATTGAAAAGCTAACTTTTCAATATATGCATAGAAAAAAAGTAATTATGCTCAGTAATCATGACTAAGAAAATATTTTTCACCACTTTTGATTTTTTGCGCACTCGGGCTGCGGCCTCGTGAACGAAATTAACACCCGCAGGATATCCCTATATATGTACATTAAACAAAGGAATTTTGCTATCTATCATTACCTTATTATATGATTTTGAACATATATGTTACACTCATTTATACTATAGTAATATATTTTTAATGAAATGAAAGTAAAATATATAGTTTGTATATAATTATTCTGCATTGTTTTATGTTCTAGTATGTTGGGCACTATATCTAAAATACACGAATTTTTATATATAAACCGCCAAATAGGAGGCCATTTGTCTTTATCAAAAAGATACAATTTTTGGAGCATGAGATTTTTGTTCTCTATATGCTCATAAATGTCCATACAAAAAGTTTGGGTGCTTTTGTTCGACTCGTAACGATTCTTTATATGTTTGCCCGTAAGCGATTATTTTTGATAAGGAAAAGATTTTTCAATAATAAATTCAGCTGGATTAGCCAAGCTAATAATGCATATGCAAATGGAAGCCGCATCAACTAAACAGACTTCGAAAACAAAAAAGCAAAAGCTAATTAACATAAAAAGTAGCGACTGCATCTGTGAATTCTTAATGGAAGATCCTTCACAGTAACAATTTCATGGATCATATTTTAGTAAAAATTTAAGAAAATTGCAGAAAAATTCAGCAAGTATATTCAAAAGAACAAATATAAATATTTGCGCCAGAGTGTCAAGAAAATAATTGCAATGCATGCTATTCAAGAGGTTTTTGAACCTTTCCGAAGTTGCAAATTTACAATGCAATTAACGGTGTTACTTTTCTTGGTAAAAGAATAAATATTCGTATTCATCTTCCAAAACGGATCTGCTACTGTTCCAGTTGCATCAAATTTATCTCTAAGATCGTAAATAGATGCACGTCCAGGTGGAGGCGTTTCGTATGTATTTGCCCATTCACGAATGACTTCCTGGGCATTTCCCGTCTTCCAATAAGTTTTAAAAACAAATATGCGCTCTTGCAAGGAAAGTTTACGAGGCATGATGTGTTATCAATCATGCAGTAATCAATAATTATAACATTATTTTTAAAATCTCTATTTTAACATTAACTGTATATGGTAACTTTATTGCCACCCTGTATTATAAATAGGATTTTTGCAATATAGTTTAGTAAATAAAAAACAATACCTACGCGAAAATACCTACACAAAAAGAAATCACATATTATACAAATGTTGAACAATATAAGTTCAATAATCTTTTCTATTAATATAACTATTATTATATTTTATATGGTCCTATTTTGCTCAATAATTCTATAGTAAGTAAATAATGAACATATATATATAATAGATATGATTTCACTATTTATATAACAGTTTTTCAAAAATCCATGTCAACGCACACATTTTAATCACTCTTAAGTCTCGCACTATACAGGGATATGTATATATATATATTTATAAATATGACGTAATTGTAATATATTTTGTTTGTGTAGTTAATTCATTTAAAGTATGTTATAGGCAGAGGTGACCCCAAAATTTCTAGCTATATAATCATTATATAATATATCCTATACCTATATAAAATAATTAGGAAACAATTAATCCAGACCGCAATTTCCACAGATTTAAGAGCATTTTCATTATGATCTGCATGGTTCTGTGAATATTATTTATCTTAAAAAGGCTAAATTTTATTAAGTGTACTGAATTTCTTTTTTATGAAACAATAATAGGCATACATTAAATGATTTTCTAAAATTTATACGACATCTTCATTTTTATATAATTAAACTTCATATGTCCATATCAGGGTCCATATATAACTATGTAGTTGTAAACCAAACAGTAAATAAACCATACACAATATGTAAAATCGAACATAATAATTCACAAATGATATTTTATTTGTGTTTTGATTAATTCTATATTTCTGTAAATCTACTTTTATATTTACGCTTATAGGATAATGTTCTTATAATCAGAACTTAAACTTTTTTGAATGTTTGCTTATTGTTGCTAGACATTTTAAAAAATAAATATACATTGATACGATATCATACATTAGGTAATACCTACTCCTCAATTTTAAATAAATTAAAATGGAACCAAAAGAACTAAACTATTACCGAAATCCAGAATGTCCTTCCAAAATACTCGTGTAAACTGGCGCTATTAACTATTCTACCACATTTAGTAAGTTATATTTAGATATATTATTTTATTGTCGTAAAAATATCAGAGACACAATCTATATAATATAAGCCGCGTACAGATAAGTACAGACAGTTCGAAAAATAAATATATTTATAATTTCACTAATGAAGCTGATGAAAATAATAAGACAAGTAATTGTGAAATAAATCAATAAATATATATTTTTAAATTTAAAATAGAATCATCAGCAGAATCTTTCCAACATATTAATCACAATTTCATTTTGGTTTAAAGTCAAAAATTAACGTTTATTTTTTGTCTAATATGGACGGAAAAGACAGTTCAATAGAACAAAAAGCATCTTATATGGTGTATATAGAAAAGAAAAAAATCACCAAGTCGAAACACGATGTGGAAAAAAATAAAGTGTGTAAAAATTTGTACATATCATTGGATATATCTAGTCCGTGTTGAGGATGAGACACGCTCCTTGAAGGACCCAATGACTGGGATGTTCCGAGGAGTGAAGATCTGCTTCAAACACCAAACCCACACCCATCGCATTTCTCCGCATCGAGGTGACATAGACGGGAGTTTTGAAGGTGTTCTGAAGCTTCAACTTGTGCGCCTCTATCGGAATGACCTTCAACACGGGCAACTCCTGGATCAACTCCTTGGGCCTCTGACGGACCAGGCAGCCGTCGATACGATCCCAGCCGGCCCCCTCCAGATAGAGGCCGTGTACGAAGCAGCCCTGGTGCGCCCGCTCGGTGACATCTGTGGCGGTCTGATAGGCGGTCACAGATGTGTAGAGAGTGGACTTGTCCAGGGGCCATCCGTTCTTCCGGCAGGTGGCCTGCACCATGGCTGTGAGGTAAGACTCGGGGATGTGGAGACCAGAGAGCCACATTACGTTTGGTTCACCGTTCTCGAGCTGTGTGCGTGTGGGTAGAGGAATGGACAGAGAATGTGAAACCAATCAAGTCTGGATTGTTGTCTGATCGATGAAGCAAAAACTATATTATATCTATCTAAACCAAAATCTATACAAAGTAGAATTGAACCCAATTTAAAACTACTTTAGACAAGATCGGTAGAATGACATTTATAAATAAGGTCAATTGCTTGATAATGAACTAAAAACTATAGTTGGCATCCTTAAGAAAGAGTTTTCAACGTTTTATAGCGTCCTTTATTGAGCAAGATCAATTTAACAATGGTTATATGCTACACGAGATTATTCTTGAGTTGAATTGGATACTATATCAAAGTCAATATATAATCCATCTATTTACTTTTTAAAATTTAGTAACTTTTTAAAAATAATATTTTAGTTACACTTTTGTATAAAGACCAAGAAGCCAAAAGCCAAAATTGATTTACTGTAACTAAACAGATAAATTAGTGCCTGAACCAAACTTAAATTGTGTTCTGATTTATGGCGGACGAAGGGGGTCAAAACGAAAATCATTAAAAAATCAAACATATTCCTTTATATGTTGTACATAATCAGTAACAAGTGTTGGTATTCTCTAATAACAAGAGAAAAATAGGTGATTATGTACAACATCTAAAGGAATATGTTTGATTTTTTAATGAATTTGTTTTGACCACAGAAATAACACTTGTTATTCTTGATTATGTGTAGATAAACTTGAATATGCCGACGTAATTTGATTTATGTAGAGACAAACAGATAATCTCTACATAATCAAGAATAACAAGTGTTATTTATGATTACCACCACATAAATCTGATTATCTCTACATATTGACGTTTAATATCTATATACATATTATAGAATATTCAGTGTTGTTCACTATTTTTATCTTGTTATTAGAGAATATCAAAACTTGTTATTGATTATGTACAACAAATAAAGCAATATGTTTGATTTTTTTAATGATTTTCGTTTTGACCCCCTTCGTCCGCCATACTGATTGGTTAATTATTTTCACGTCATTTATAATAGGAGCGAAATAATATTCAATTAGCCTCCTACGCCTGTGATAATTCTCTATCTATCTATCTATCCGCTTTTTCTCTAATTATACTTAACCAAAAACAATCAACATAAATTGACAGACTTTCTAGTATTGAAAAAGTGGTAACTAGTGGTAACAAAAGTGCAACGTGATCATACTTAGCGGTAGTCAGTGGTAAGGAGAAATGAAATATGACGAAGTGAGACGTTGCCGCGGAACCGATGTCGCAGGTTACAAACATTGACTAACACACTTTGTTAGTTTATAGGTATAAATATAGTACATACAAACTCATAACTATTTGGAGTGGGTCAGTGTCAATTGCTGTCTATTCACACAATATTATGTGACTCTTACTATAATTTATATTAATAGATATTAATACATATCTTAAAATTAATATTAAAAACATGTTGTTTAAAAAATCGTTAATCACTGATAATTTTAAAATGGAACAAAAGATTTTAATGATTCAATAATTTAATTTCTATAATAGGCCTATTACATCTTAATATAAAAGCATAACCCACCCAGTTTTTATACTGATCATTTCTGTCCCGGAAGTGGTTCATCCAGTTGGCCAGAGATTTAAGTGTTACCGGCGCCAGCTTGCGCCAAATGCCGGGTATCTGTCCATTGAAGAGGGACTTGGCTACATCGTCCAACTCCTCGGACATGCCCACCTCGCCCACCAGCGCCCGCTTCAGAGTAGACAGAGACTTTCGCATGCGGTCAATCAGGAGATCGAAACGTTCCAACTCCTGTTGGTTATCGCAGAGGAAGAAATGGGAGATGGATTGGTACTCATGACTAGTTGTATGGCTATAAGAAGGGCTCGTAATTTTCTCATTTGAAAAAAACGGAATACGAACGAGCAAAGCATTCATGTTGGAAAACTGTTCGATGACATATATAATATATTGCTTATATTATAAGCAACTGCAATATATACGTACTATAGTATAACAAATGTTTAGGAAAGGCTAGATATTCGATTAGAACGCTCTCTGTTTGCACCAACAAGGAATGGTGCTGGAAGACTCATCTGCTCAGAGCAAGCTAGCTAAAGCAGCGCGCGTCGATCAATATTTTTTACTCGGCCGTCGTTTGCGACAAATGAGCTTGTTTTTTTAATACATGAATTAACATGCCTACTATGCAATACAAAGACTATAATATGAAGAAGTAATAGCATTAAAATAACAGGTTCATGCATAGCGCGAAACTTTTCTAGGTAATTTTTTTTTAAATTATACTTTTTATTGATATTTATAGTTTTATCTTTCATTACTCAATTTTTATAATTTTAGAGGGAGGGGTGTGGAATCATATTTTTGTACGAATCTCGAGATCCAATAAAATTGTGTAAAAAAACGGAATTCCGTTTTAAAACGAAAAATTACGAGCCCTGCCATAAGGAGTCTATTTTATAAATAATATTCATTAAAAGAATATATCATTGTTCCAATAGATTAATAATTTTCTTCAAAAGGTCACCCAACTTAAATATCACAATGATATTGCGTTTTAGTTAATTGTCCATATACATAAACAGAATTAATTCATGGTACTATGCATTTTTCTCCAAAAAATTTCATGACTTTTTCAGACATTTAAAAAAAAATTGACCTAATATGATTTTTTTGTAAAGTAAATAATATGTAAACATATCAAGAACTTTGTTTCTAAAATATTATGTTATAATTGTTAATTCAATTATTATATTATATGTAGTTATAAATAGTCAGAAAAAAATTCTTAAACTTAATTAAAAGTTTTACAAAATAATATATGTATTTTATTATTTTTTAATTATATAATAAGTTATTATCTCAATACGTAAAACATTAAAGATTTTTTTGATATAGTGCAACAAAATTCAAAACCCTTTCAAAATTTCCTTGACTTTCCCAGGTTTTTCAGAAGCGTAGGAACCATGTTAATTAGAGATAATAAAAACACGATTTTAAAACTCTAATTTATGAATAAGTTTATGAATTTGTAAATAAGAACATTATTAAATATCTATTTCTTACTACATAATAAGTTTGGTTAAACGTTATAACGAACAGTATTAATAGTTATTAGAGATATTTAGGATCAATAATTAATGAAAAACAGATAAGGTCTTATTTTTATGACAATTATTTGAATTTGTCGTTATTCTCCTTTTTAGAAAATGGAAACCACTAAAAGCTGTTTAATAACCGCAATTCATAATGCTGACCTGCAACAAGACGACGGTGGTAGGAGTGATTTCAATACCGAACTTTTTCCTTATCTTGTCTAGATCGAAGTCCTCAGGCAGCGTGCTGAGTATACCATCGGCGACCTGCGCAATAAACTCGTCCCGACTAATCCCGCCACCAAGCTCGCTCGTCTGGGGCTGAAGTTCGATGAGCTTGGACCACATTTCCTTGGCGGCGGCGGTGTAGTAGCCAATCTCAGCGTTGGGGTGAAGTCCAAAGACTTCGGGTGTGTTGGAGAGCGGCAGGGTCTCGATGTAATCTGTGGTGACGTAATATACCATGAACTTGGTTTATATATCTACCCTCCTGTATAGTCAACATATGTTTCAAAATAAATTTATATTTGATAAAAAATACGTTTATTGATTCACAAATCGACAAAACATTTATAATGGTTGCAATAAAAGTTTTGTAATGAATTAGCTTTTATTACGGTTTTAAAGTATAACTTATAACTGTTGGAAATAATTCTAACTACTAACAGCAAGATACTAATATGTAATATGGTGTACTAAAGTGTACTTTCAATTTATATTCACAGTCCATAATTTTTTTTCAGCATTATAGACAAATTGAAATCTTTAAAAATTGTGTGGTTCAGTAGTTGTTGTTCAAGTTAAAATCAAGTATAATTGATAGAAATAATAAACAACATTAACTATGAAGAAGACAACTGTGCAATAATACATTCTAAGTAGAAATACAGTAAAACATTACTTTCATGGACACCAACATTACCTATAATTCGTGTGCTTATTGAGTTAATATAGACTAACAAATCAATAAAATTTCTCAATAAAAATTTTAAAGAATAGAAGAAATAGGGAAAGGACATCGCAGGAGAAGGTGGACTAGACAAATAAAAGGTGCTAACTGTATTATACAGGATTGATTTGAAAAATAAAACTAAAATCCTAAGGAGGTATTTTCACAAAACACACTATTTGTCTCATGGTTCATGATATATAACATAATATAAACACCTTCAAGAGTTTTTTCTTTTAATGTTGATATACTCACCAATTGCCGCTGTAAGTGTGTATATGAATAATTAATTAGATATAGAGAAGGAAATTTTCACATCAGTAGTTCTACATTAAATGATGTTACTTAAAACAATTTAACTCCTTTAATCAAATTAAAAGATTACAATTCATAGCAATATATTAATTTCAAGTATTATTATCAACAACTAGTAATTGTCAAATTAAACGGATTATTTGTACCGGTTTTTAATCATAAAAGAAAATGTAACGTAGCAGTTTGACTATACGCTGGTAAAATAATATATATAAAGTAATGATTCTATTGTTTTTCACTGAAATTATATGAAATCATGGGAATGTGAACTGGTTCAACATATGAGCAAAAGCAAACAAAACAATACTGTGAGCGAAGACGTGATAACTTTATTGAACAAATTTAATGAGAGAAAGAGGGAGATTGGCATGCTAAACACTTAAGAAACCTCAAAATCTTACCATAATGTATAAAATAAAATTCAGGGGCGTCTTCAAAATATTTTATAACTGACTTTTCTGAGATTATGAGCAATAAAATCAAAATTAATAAATTACGAATAGATAAAAATATATGAAACTTTTATAATTATAAAATCTGTAATGTTTTATTATTTAGCAAAAAAGAATGTAAACATTTTTTGAAAATATTTTAATGCCATAATGTCTTATGAATAACAATTTTTTTAAATTACTTCTACATTATATTTGGTGATCATAATCAAACTCACCAACATAGTCATCTCTGGCCACATCTTCTGGCAGACGATAATCCACCTCCTCATTTTGATAGAAATGGAAGGGCTGGAATGTGTCGAAAATGAAATCCCCAAAATATTCGTCCATATAAGTCCTGAGAACACGCCGATCAAAATCATCAATGGCCCGGCCACCGTACATGACCTCCCCAATAAGATACTTGAGACTTCCCCAGGGAATCTTGACGTCCTTGAGCTCATGAGCCTTCTGTAGATAAGTGTGGAGGATCTGCATGCAGACGCGGAAGTCCGATTCGTTGAAGTCGTAGGGGATGTTCCAGCCGACCTTGCCGTACTTGCGTCGCTCCTGAACGACAGCATGGAAGAAGGCGAGGGTGAATACCAGCGGCGGGAAGGCTTCATGGCTGCAGTCGGTCAGTGCGTTGACCGTGACTTTGTGGTAGGTGGAGCGCAGGTTCAACTTGAGTCCATTTGGCGGCTCAGTTACAACTTTGAGGGAACGCTGAAGGATTCCGATCGGGAAAGCGTCCGTGGGTTCCGTGGTGAGCCAAAGTCTGAAGTCGGGATGTGGCTTCACCAACTTCTCTAGCGCCTTCTCCAACTCTCGCAACCATTTCACCAGCAGATGGCAGTTCTGCAACATGAGCCATTGGCCGCGCGAGATAGCTGTCTCCAGCAGGAGCATAGCGTTCTTCTCCTGGCCCTGGCCCATCGACAGGAATTTCAACTTGTGAGTTCCAAAGCCACTGCGCTCTGCGAGTTTCATGAGATCGCTGGCGGGATCAGAGCCGGGGCTCAGGATGAAGACGATAGGAGAGGTTGGTGTACTCTGCTCGAAGATGGAGTCAAAGCTGATGATTGGCGGAGTTACATAGATTTCGCCCATCACTTGGGTCACATAGACAGTGATGGCTCGATAGATTCTGTCCACACGGAAGCATCGTAAGAGGCAGAGTCGATGGAAATCGTTGAGCTTTTCATCGTAGGGTTTGGGAAAGGTGACAGCCTCCGGTGCCTCTTCATCGTACCACTGAAGATGAAAGTAGAAGCCAGTGAAAACACAACAACAGCCATTCAATAACAAAAGCATGCACTCACATGTTTCCATGGTTTCTCATTTCTTTCAATGTCTTCAAGAAGTCCACCGAACTCAGTTGGACAGACTTCTACTAGACGGATCATATCCTGCCAACCTTCCTCTGGGATCCACTTGTAGGGCTTTCGTCGTTTCGCCTTCTCCAGGGAGATGTTTCCTTTGATGAAGAAGTCAAGTTCCTCTTGTTTGATCCGGCCCTGATCCATCTCCAATTTGAGTGTGATTTGGAAGGAGAAGAGCAGCTTATGTCTCTCAAAGATACCTGTGCAAAGTAGTCCAGTTCAAGATCGAGAATTATACCGATCCCATTCACCGCATAGAAACTACTTGAATACAGACCTGTGCACCCATAGGTGTAGATGTTCAGAGTTAGTGTGTTCATGATATTCTTCAGCCGTTTCTCAATGGCTGTGTCTGGAAGACTCTTCTTGAGGGAAAGCTGGAAGACGTCCAGATACGAGGCCAGAGAGTATTGGTACATGTTGTTTATTGTGGACATCTCGGCTAACACAAAGAACAGGATGGCTCCTCGCTTGGCCGCCGGCCGGTAACCATCGCGACTCTTGTCAATGTCGATGGCGGTGATAGCCCCCAGCTTCAACTTCTCTGACACCTCGCCAGCTTTGGTCTTGGTTTCCTCCAGAGTCTCCACGAGTTCCACGTTGTCCAGCATATTCCCGGTAGAGGTGGCCAGTTCTCGGAGGAGCGAGTCTTCCAGATCTTTCAACAACTTCTTGTTGACGCTGTAGGTGGGGGGAAAGTGGGTAAGTAAAAACTGTTTATCTCTTTTAGACAAATATTTTTAAAAATAATTAATAAATTGAATACTGAAATGTAGATTTTTCATTTTTAACATTTCGTTACGCACGAGTTAGAAAATGAATTCAAATTTTTAAATTGTGATAATTTGCCAATATTTGAAGATATATGTAGGTGCTTAAAATGTTCAAACAGAAAAATACCTTTACATATTTAATTGCAAAAAAATAATTCTGTTATGATTCGTAAACAAATAATAAATAAAAATATACTAAATTAGATTGATTTGTAATGCATAAATGCGTATAATATTATATTACAATATTATTTATAGTGTAAAAAAAGTGATACGTTTCGCAGTTTCAACCATTGAATAAATCGTTATATCAATGGTAGGTAGCACAGAATTAAAGTCTATTTATAGATAAACAACGTTCTAATTCTGTGGTAGGTAGCCGCCAATCACAATAATGGTATATGGTATATGGTATATGGTATATGGGAGGTAGCAGCCAATCATGTTAAAGCCAATCACAAGCGATGAATTTTAACATACCGTCGATAAAAGGTTGGCATTTAGTAAATAAACGTTAATTAAGACGTACCATCATGCTCTATCTTTTAATAAAACTTTGTGATTTATTATATGGTGATTTGGTGACATCCCCCCTTCGAGTTGATGTCACTGTAAGAACATGGCGATACTGTGAACAGTTCAGCTTTTTGGGAGAACCATGCATCAAGAATGTTGTGAACTATAATCGTCATGAGCCTTTGACAACAGCCAACTGTAACTTTTATTTAAGAGCTCATCATTTAACAGATTTGCATCGGTACACTATTCCCTTCCCTAACCTGTACAGTCCAATCATCGTATATCAGACGAACGAAGTCCAAGATCTTAAATGGACCAATTACTCATCCACCGAGCTCTATCAAGCGGATACTGAACAAACTTGGACCATGACCGTTGTAGATATAAAGGATGAAACCATGAAAGATCAATGTAAACTTAATTATGTTGAACAACTGGATGACGGGTCGGCAATCTGGGTTGATCTACCACGACATTTTGGAGAGGAGAATCTTCATCAAAACATTTATTTCACCAAAGTCAACAACTAGTAAGTCGTTTTTTGTATTGCCTATGTTTAAAAATGATATAACTGTTATATTATACTTAGGCAACGATAATTTTTATCCAATTATGTTAATTATATGTTAATAATGTTAAATATTAAATATTAAATGTTATGATATATAAAGCGCTCAGCCCATAAAGCACTGGGAAGGATCGCTCTTAAAGCAAATAAAATTTTCTCGTCATGAATTATGAGCTATAGCCAGTAACATTTATTTTTACACCATTCTTTTGATATCTAATCAGATTATGTTAAAATCATATTTTGGTTATACAATTCAGTTCTAAATTATAGTGTTATTAGCGTTCGTAGTAGTATAATTAAAACAAATTTCAAGACTTCTCAAGAATTACTCCACGCCTATTCCAATGTATAATAACATAAAAAATATGGATTATAATTAATCCTAAAAACGTTATTTTTTTGTAAGAAAGATACATAATACAAGTTATCCAGGCATAACGCATTATTGATCTATTGATTCCATTTGTGAATGTTTATTCTTTGCAGCCATATCTGACAACCAACCAACTGCCCGTTTCGCTACCATCATATACGAACTCTGAGTGGTTACAGTTGTATTGTAAACGTATTTTATGTCGTTGAAAATTTGTGTTATAAATGTGTATTTTTATTTAATTTTGTATTAAAAAATGCTCCCTGAATTTGTTGTCTCTTTAATTTGTGTTTAATAATTATTTTGTTATAAATAAACAATCTACGTAATTCGACGCGGGCAATGGAAACTATCGTATTCCGGTGTTTCTAACTTATAGTAAATTGAGTTTAAAAAATGAAGTTTTTCGGCGTTAATTTTTGTGCTTAATAATTT
>JAUZNC010057608.1:0-10311 GCA_034780395.1 Vannuccia rotundouncinata | reverse complement strand
GTTAATTTTGTTTTCAAAAGGCCGCCATGTTAATTTTGTTTTCAAAAGGCCGCCATGTTAATTTTGTTTTCAAAAGGCCGCCATGTTAATTTTGTTTTCAAAAGGACGCCATGAATACATTTTTTGCTTTATTTCGGTAATTAATTATCCTATAAAACGTTTCAATTTTTTTTATCTTGTGTTTTATGTGACTAGGAATTTATATAATAAAGCTTTAGAGACAGAGGTCGGAAGACTATAGTATACACAATAAGTACTTATCCAATGATATACTGTTTATATTGAGTAAAAATTATCATAATGAAATAAATGAAAAATCTATATTTCAGGGTTTTACCAATGAATAGTTTAAGTATGTGAACAAAACAAATGTTACTGTTCTTCATCACAGTCGTCCTGAGAATCTGGATCATTTCCACAATCCGTTGAACACAAGCAGAGTTCAGTGCATGTTAAATCATTTTTCTTACAGGAAAATCTCTGAGTGAAACAATTAGTTTTGCAATGGCTCCGGACTAATTCTATACAATGGCTTGTGGAGCTGGTAGAATCTTTGTGGTGTTGGGTACTATATGTGACCTCTGACATTCTTATGCTATCCAAGTTCCAGTGGATTAAAAAGCAGTTGCTTTGAAACCCGCTGATAGGGCAGACACTTCTGATGTTACTAAGAAGAACGGTTGACTAGAGTTAGTATTGTTGGAAATACCAATGAACCCAGAGTGTATCTTCATCATACTGTTGAGTTGTTCCAATGCGTGTATTTCATGTTGTGTGCGGAATGCGGTCATCATTTGCTTCGGTCTGTGTTGGACTTGTCTTTTGCGTCGAATAAAAGAATACATTATATTCTGACTTATGGTTAGTGCTGACCGATCAACTGTACAGTTCTGTTCATGGTTTCTGTTTGCAGTTTTTCTTGGGGTCCAATTAAAATCCAACGTATAATTTTGACAACAAACAATTAAAAAATATATTTTATAGGATAATTAATGACGAAATAAAGCAAACATGTATTTCATGGCGGCCATTTTGAAAACAAAATCAAAATGGCGGTTAAATAGATATATATCTACATACGTCTAAGCAAAGTTTGAATAGTTTTTTTTGAATTCCGTGTGACTTAAAACATATGATTAGGATATTTTAAAAGTTTTTATAGGACGTGCTTAGAGACCAAAATAAAATTCAAACTGGCGGTCATGTAAAAATTTGTTTAATGGAAACATGTGTTTTTAGATTCCCCATGTTATAACGATTTAGAAAATGTATTGTTTTTCTAATCTATCAGAACTTCTGCCCAAAGATCAATTATGACATAGTGAACCTGACTATTTATATAAAGACATATTTAAAGAAAACAATGGAAATATTGAACACAATTTATAACTATAACGAGTTTGAAGATATTCTTCGTAATCTCTGTTATCATAAAATAGTATTATCACAAATCCTGTCTTCTATGCTGCATAAATACTGCAATTATTCAGTAAAACTATAAATTTTGGTTCACTCTTCAAAAGAGGTTCTTTCGAATATACGAAACTTACGAAATGCTGAAAGCTATATAAATTGTATTTTTTGTTGGTTATCTAAAATATAGAGGACTATAGAACGGAACATTTGAAATCGAACATATAAAAAATTTATAAGAACTTAACTACATTCTAAAGAATTAAATGTTCACCTTTTAAAAAAACACAATATGTACTGTTGCAAATATAGTTGCAGAAAAATTTATATTTGATACTTTCAAAAATAAGAAAAAATATCTAATATATGGTACGTTAGACTTCATATCAATAATAACTTGAGTCACGCATTTTAGGACAAAAATGATATAATCTGAGGACCCGTTTAGCCTCCATGTACTATTTGATTTATGTCCGCAAAAACCAGACTGAATTCTTATTATATAGTCATATCTATTGTTTTATATGTATTTTTTCGAACATTGAATGGAATTATCGGTGGTTTAATTTATAAATTATGTAATTCGTCAAATGTATGCGATTATAATGTACAATACAAAATGTATTTATAATAAAATTCAAATAAAAAAACACTCCCTGTAATAAAAATAACCTCCCATAGAAATTACAATGCAACACAAACAAATAAAAATTTGCTTATCACAGAAGCAGAGATAAAGTTGAAACGTCTGATAATTTATTATTTTTTATTGAAATTTTATCACAGTTGATGTTTTTATTTTACTTTTATTATACATTTTGTATTGTTTGTACTGTATTTTTATTAAGAAAAGAATAACAAGATTTTTATGAGTAACTCTAAATTGGAAAATTTAATTTATACAAATTCATCGATTAAAATGTCATAATGTTATACTGAAGGGACACCTCATTGGTAATATTTATAAATCTGGTCAAATTTGATTGGTCTGTTGGTGATAAAATTGAGTTATACACTCACCTTTTTTATAAAAGTATACAACACTAATCTTTAATTTTAGAGGTATAGGAGCAAGAGCAACAAACACATATGTGTAACAAACAATTTCAATGCGGTAAAGGTCGATTTTTTTATTTTTGCAGAAAAAAAATTTTATGTACTATTTTTGTTTTTTCAATAGTGATCTATTATATAATTTATCATGTTTCAATGGTCGATACAAAAAATGATTTGACAAGATCTAAACTGTCAGAAGAAAAGAATTCTATCATATTTAATTCTCCGTGCTATTCAATATTAAAAGAACTCCGACTTTCAGCCTTACCACTGGAAAAGGAATTCCCACTTGCGTTCAGCATTTTGGTCTATCGTGATGTTGAACAAGTGTATCGACTTCTCCGGGCCATTTATCGTCCACACAACTATTACTGCATTCATGTGGATCGTAAATCGCCCAAAGTTTTCTACGATTTAGTGAAATCCTGGACTAAATGCTTGCCGAATCTGATCATTCCAGACGGTCTGGATCGTATCAATGTGAACTGGGGTCGAATGTCGACTTTAACATCGGATTTAACCTGCATGAGACTTTTGAGTAATGCCAGTTCAACGTGGAAGTATTTCATTAACTTAACCGGTCAAGAATTTCCATTGAAAACTAATCTCGAAATTGTTTCTATTCTGCGTTCTTTTAAAGGTGCCAATGACGTCGGTATTGATTTTTATATTCAAAGTCCATTTACTGTCGGCTATTCCGAAGATAGTAAGAGTCATAGAAAATTTGACCTACCTCCAGAAGGTATTAAAGTGTACAGAGGCTCGGCACATGTTATCCTCCATCGAAAGTATACCGATTATATCGTTGCTAGGAAATTTATCGTTCGAAGGCTGTTGCATTGGTTAAGGGATGTCAACACTGCTGATGAAAAGTTTCATCAAATATTGAACAACAACCCCCAACTCAAAATTCCATCCACTCCTACACGTGTCAATGTCTCTACGGGAGGGACAACCAGGCTCAAAAATTGGGGCTCCCTTCCATGTCAAGGAGAATGGCTGAGAGGTATCTGTCTGTGGGGTGTGAAAGATATTCCTTACATTACTTCTCCTGATAAAGGTCAAATCTTTGTCAATAAATTTGTTATGAATAAAAATGGAGATACTTATGATGTGCTTGAAAGGTGGTATCAGAACCGAACGAAAGCAGTATATGGTGCAAATTCTCTCAATATGGACATGAGTATCTATAAAAAAGAAAAGTCTTATGAGATATTTTCTTGAGAAAATATTTTTATAATTTTTTTACAACTAAAAGTATCAACATATAATTTAATTTCTTGACTATACCCTTTTTTAATAATAAAATAAGAAATATATATATTTTAGAGCTATCTATCTTCCTCAGTGCACTCTACACTAATGATACACATGTTTAATAACAAAATAGGAAATATGTGAGGGCAATTTACAGGCTACAAAATATACAGGCTGAAGGTAATCAATACAATACATAATAAAAGCACCCCACGTTAAACTTACTGTTAAAGTATCGATTATTTATTAGACTATTAGCAATCTTTATTTATTTTAAACCGCTGTTTTTATATACAATAATTTTTTATATTAATAAATCAATAATTTGAAAGTAAACAAGTTTTATATCTTTCTGTTGATAAATTAAAATCAATGATTTTAAATTTGTCAGAAACTCACATTTTAATAAATATTCCTCATTTCCTGCTAATTTGAAATGGATTTAAACCGAATAAATATAATTATTAATCATTATTAGTAATCAAGAATGTGTAGACATTTCATAATAATGTTGATTAGGTTGTTTTTCACAGATTACAGTAATTTAACTCTGTTCGGAGAAAGAAATACCACTCGTCAATTAATCTTCCCTAATTTAAGAAATATTTCCTCAAGCGGAAGAAAATATGATTTTCTATTCTAAGCCTGAATCGCGTAATTTGACATTTTTTCATATTAATAAACAAGTTGGCCTTTGATTGGTTGATTATAACTTAATATATTATTGAACATTTAAAACAATCGGACTGATAGTAATCGATATCCAAAAATCTTTGTTTATTTTAGTCTATTCATATTACTCATTGCTACTCAAAACAATAAATTTTTTGTTCTATGGTCCTTACATTATTGGTAATCAATTTGAGTATGAGAAGTTACTAATGTAAAACCTAAAACGATAAAAAAATATGATTACTGTAAAAAATGTGTCAAGTTACGGGTTCAGGCCTATAATATGCATAAAAAATTATTTAACCACTAAAAAGTTTGATACGATATCATGACTCAATACTTTACAATTTCAGCTAAAATAAAATTGAATTTCTTAAAACAATGTCTTTAAACCAATTTGTTATTATAATATAATCATTTTCGGAATCCCAAATAGGCCATTTTTCGGAAAAATAATAATCCAAAATGTTACGAAATATAAAAATAAACAGAATCAAGGAATGAAATAAGATTGAAAAGAAAGAGAAGTTTATTTGATCTGAAATTGAACTTATCATATCTAGGAATATATTATTTACATGAAACTGAGAATAATTTATACAATTCAGTGTAGGAATCAAAGAAAAATACAACTACGTAATTGCAGTAATGCTAACAACGTTTCAAGAAAACGACAAGATTACTAAACACACACTAAACTACACATATACGTTATTGCAACTTACATATAGGAATGAAAATTATCTTTTATTGCAATGGAACTGTTTTCTAGAAGTATAATATAAATGCTGAAAGATTGTCCATTTTTCCTGTACACAACCATAACTTCCAATGATAAAATAGATAACAGTTTACATGATTTTTGATAACAATACATTATATAACAAGAGAGTATGTAATTCAAATACAGAATAGAAAGTAAGAAACTCCCAATAAGTAATTTAAATCATCAAATAGATGGTGCATATCGCGCTCAATTAATAAATAATTAAAATAGTGAAGAAACAACAACAAATTATAGTCAAACATCAACAATATTTACAGCTAAATGGCTTGAGTGAGATCATATTCAAATCCACGAAAAGAAAACAACAAAAAAAACCACCAGGAAAAACAATAATTCTCCATACCAATATAATAACAAAAAGCAAATATATTTAAACAAAGGTAAAATCGAAAATAACAATATTGCTTTTCTTAAAAAGGAAATATTAGATTAATCAGATTAACAAATAAATCGATAGCTATATAATACAATTATTGATTTTTATTCTTATTAAACAGTTTGGATGTCTAGTTTAGCTGCGATAAAAGATGACAAACTTCTATTCAATTTATCTAGCGCAATTTGTTCTATATTTGATATTGGCGAGAACACCTGGAAGAACAAATATCTTTATGATAAAGTGAAATTATAGATAAGACATAAACACACCAGGAAGTTAAAATACCTGTACAAAATAATAAATGTGCGGAGTTTGGAAGCAACACAGATGAATGAGTACTTTTATATTAAAAAAAAAAGAATTTTTAGGAATAATTTTCACATTTTAAGATTTTTTTGGGGGCGTGACTATAATCAGCGATAAACACAATAATATTGATCTGTACAGCAACTCAACGGCACTAGGCAATGGGTCACACCCTTTTTGAAATTCTATTATATCGAAAAATGAATATTTGCAAACAGTTGTGTCTTGACAAAGTCGTTGATAGTTTCCTAACTGGATGGAATCATCATTGCTCTAGCGCGAGATGGTTGCTGTGACGAATTCCAGAGGCGTGCGTAGCGGTCTTGGACCAGGCCAAGGTAGCGGGCCAACTGCGATTGGTCGACAGCGGTCCGAGCGTGTTGACAGAGGCCATGGAGGAGTGTGATAGCAGCTTTGTAACGTCGCAAGCTCTGAAAGGTGGAACGAGGTCATGATAAGAAAATAGCTGTTCTGTCTAATGTTAGAATGTTTCCTTTCAATTTAAATTAGGATGTGTAATAAGTTCGGTGGCTCGAATATCAAATATTTCAACGAATTTTGACGAAATGAAATCAGACCACAATAATCCATTATATATATTTCAAATTAAAAGAAAGAAAAAAAATTTTTATTACCAACTCGGTCACATAATCATGGAAGATCAATATATAAACAAATCTATACACAATTGTGTACTGAAATTGTATCAAAAAGATTCAATTGTTAATGGATAACTGAACAAATTTTCTGTCTGTCGCGAAAATTCTCAATCTACTGCAAAGTTTTTGTATTGTTAACATAGGAACCTGATTGTCAACTTTAACAAGTTAGAGCAGGCCTTTTTATTCAGCTTATTCCGTAGTAGTTAATAGATCGATATTATCCATTGTGAGAGAGTCGATTGTGACGTTAAAGGTGAAATGTAGCACAAATTTGAAAAAAAACAGTAATATCCAATAATGAGATGTTTTAATTGTAAAACAAGGCACAACGCTAGATGGTGTTGAAAGCTACGATCTGATTCTGCAAGAATAAATAATCACTGAATGCGGATATTTAACTAACTGACGAGAGCTTCCTAAGCATATTATAACCACCATCACTCACGATATTATGTCTTTATGAGCATCAACAAATGAGAACCCTTTTTAATAAAAAATAAAACGGGAAATACTGCGATTATTATTTAAAAAACTGATCTAAGATTAATACACCCGTCATAATGAAAATGTCTGATATTAATATCATTGGACTTGTGATAAATAAAAGATTTTGAATCAAAATTAATAATATTGGTAGTATTTAATTAATAAAATGAAATTACTGAAATAGTTATTGAAATTATATTCAATCCGTGATTCTCAAATATAAATAAACACAAGTCCAATGATATTAAAAATCAGACGTGTTGTTGAGGCCACTTTAACTAATTTTCATAATGACAAATGTGTTAACCTGAAGATAATTAAACCTACCATTTCGGCGTCTCCAACGTATTCGTCAATTTCCGCTGCGGAGCACTGCAAAGAAAGAAAACAAATCATCACAGATCAACAAAACATCCAGAGGCAAAACCGAAAAATTATTTTAAATATCTAAAACTACTTTTCGTTATTTGAATATTTATAGAATAGTTTCTGAACTGTAAACCACTCCCATTAATGAACCCTTTGTTTAATTTATTACTTAAATCAAATGAGAAGAATCACACGTGTCAAGTAAAACATTAAGTTATTTATTTAATTTACGTGCAACATCTGCCGAGTAAAATTATTCCAAATGTAGAACACTGCCATTTAAATCAATAATATGTATTAACTATTCCGTAATATTAACCAGACAATAAAACAATGGCAGTACCTGGTCGAGAGCATACTGAAATATCAGACGGTCGGCAGTCACAGTTTTCGCGAGTTCAGAAATGCGAGATGCGATATCGTCTCGCTGACAATCGCGAGCGAGATTTCGCAGCCGAATGTAGCATCGATGATAGATGGAGTTGCAGTCCTTGAGTCCTGGTTGTGGGAGATGTTAGTCAGCAGGTTACAATAACAACCACAGAACAAAACCACCCTTTAAAACTCACTTTTGCGTCCTGTTCGTGTGGCCTTGAGTTTGCCGCCTTCGAAAGCTTTCTTGACTTGGAAAAAGACAAACTCCAGATATTGAAGGATTCGCTTGTACAGTACAATCTGTTCAACGATCCTGCAATTAAAAGAGGTACATTTCACACTCTAGTTCAACCTGGCCTCTCTTTCATTTACAATTTACGGACCTTTGAGGCTCCGAAGCGAAAGTGAGAGTGCCCTCGAGATTGGGGTCGGGCTCAGATCCTGCAGGACTCCCCTTTCTGGCGCCAATGATCGTCTCACTGAGAGGAGTACTTCGCTGTTCCGCTAGCTCGATCATCATCTCACAAAGGTCCAGAGCCATGGTCATCTTGCGTACCTCTTCATTGTGCTCGGGCTGAACCAGAAGAAGGGACATAAAACATAGATTGGCTGAGTGTCGTGCAGCTTTTGGGAAATAAAACTCCACGCGAGTAATTCCTAACTTCCCAGGAGTATATTTCAATTAATCATTTGTATAGAATAACTACCAAAAGCCGAACTTCGGGTAGTTTTGTTGAATATTTGACTTACTCTTCCCAAATCAAGTATATCTATCTCTAATCAGTGATAATTAATATAAATAAAGTGCCGTTCTCAAATTTATATCTAAAATATGTAAAGTTACAAATATCTGAATTGGATGCGAGGAATTTACTGAATTAAATAGTGCTGGGAATCGACTATAGGTTAAACATGTATGAATAACTACCCATGAAATGTGAATGTCCTTTACAAGTAAAAATTACAGGAGATAGTTAAACAACTATCGTGTAACTAATATCAAATAACAGACAAACATTATACATGTAATTTACATTGTATACAATATTATAATTCGACTTTGGTAGTAAGTAAGTAATGTTTTCTATTATTCTGTCATCAAGCAACTTTCGCAGAAATAGCTATTTTCCTTACTTTACTCTAGAGCTGAAAATATATTAAGAGGGAAATGAGGTGACCCTGCCAATTCCACTGAACATACCTACATATACATAATACGAAGGAGTTGGAAGCTAATAGCAACCGTTGTCATAACAATCATCGACTTGTGTGCACACTCACCTCCATAATATTTTCTTCGGAGAGTTCTGGAGGGTGGACTAGCAAAGCTGGATCAATATCCCTGGTTGGAGTAACACTTCCTACATTGAGGGAGAGAAAGAGAGAGTTGCAATTGTTGTCACTTCCCAAAGTGCAAACATTCAAAAGTAACATACGATTTTTGCAATCTTTATTTGTGATTGAAAGTTGTATTGATTACGACAGCATATAGACCGCATAATAGAAATACAGGTTAACCAGAGAAATTATAGAGGCGATAAAACATGCAGGTAGCAAGCATGCAGGTAGTTGTCAAGAAAGATTAAACTGCAAGCATATTCTTGAATTCATTATTTTATATGAGTGCCTCAACGATTGAATAACTTGACCCACGAGTAAAACATTATACACAGTTTAAGATTTTACTAACTCAAAGATCACAATTTTTTAACAGCAGGCAAAAAATAATACTTGATTTGAACGAATTAAACTAATGAAGAAGTCTAAAGTTACAGATTAAGTACAGGATGACCCAGTAATCCAAAACAGAATATAATATTCAAATTGAAAAACCCGTAAGTTAAACTATAAAAATCGACGAAGATTGTCACAAAAAGAATACAGAATTGGCACATATACATAAAATGTAAGTATTAAAGCAGTTTCCTGTCGAGTTATGTGTGAATCATGTCACAACTTACACCTCAACAGAGAATTTTTTAACAAACAATTGTAATGCGCAATTATAATCAAGAATTTAACACTTTCCGTCAGATTGTGAAAATTAAAGTTTTTCAACAACAAATTGGAACTGCTGATCGATCAATTGCGACACCATATCATTGATGCAGTCCAAATATTTTATCATAATTTTTGCACGGAAATTCATGGACGAATCGAAGAGTGTGTTGTCCAAAATGGTGGACATTTTGAAAAGCATTGCACATAAACTAACTTAAATACTAATGTAACTCATATTAACTGATGTGATATCTAATCATAACACATTTAAATATACTATTTTGGATTAAAGTGTTTCAGTTTTTAAGTTGGAGGTTTACTTCTGGGACACCCTGTATGACATTATTAAATGAAGGCCGCATTTTTTCGTTTCAATAATAAGAAAATTATAATTAATTAATAACAGAATTTTTAAATCTAAAATAAAATAATAAACAAAGTTGAAAACAACTTTCGTAAATTATATATAAACCATAGATATTGTATATTATATATAGAACTAGATTGGACATCGAAAATATTTCTATACTAAAGTATGTTGCATCGCG
>JAUZNC010057607.1:20781-35575 GCA_034780395.1 Vannuccia rotundouncinata | reverse complement strand
TGCAAAGAATATAATTAAATTTATTTCTGAATAATTCGTCTAAATTGAACAAATCAATACACGATATTTCGAGATCAGTTACGTACCTCATAGGGGGATTTGTAATATTTTAAAGTAGGGATTCCATCATAATAAAACCACGAAATATTTTTTGTGAAAATTGAAAAATTATTTGTGCGAAAAAGAAATTGTATAAATTTACTGGCAAAAATTCATTGACCCAAATATAATTATGGAAAATCTGTCTTTGTCGTTATAATAAAGTCTTTTTAAAAAACCGTATATAAGTTGACATTGAGGACGGAGGAAACACATTGCTGACAAGTTAGATGGTATTTGTGATGCAGTTAATTCAATATACACCCAGAGAAAACCTAATTTTCAGACGGACCCGAGTTAACCAATTATACAGTTTTCGGAATGTTTTCTTATTAACATTATACAATAATCTCTTTTGCCTTTTATCCCAACTTTTTGACCAAATTCACACTCGATAAAAAAGGGTTTCTTATGTGAACACCTCTTTTAAGTATATAGAAATTGGCGCAATCCAACGCACTGTGGAAGTAAAGGAGAACCATTTTATCAACTTGAGCTCAGATACAATCGAGAAAAAATCAATTTCTTTATTTGCGAAATGTGTGATTAGTTACTTGGAGGTCAAATAATATATCGGTATAACAAATTGATCGCTTATCGCATTTTTTCAACATCAAAACTGTCTCTAAATAACAATTAATTTATTATTTTATAAAATAAAAAATGTATTTAAATTAATACCTTTAAATTAAATATAATTGAATCTTTATAACTTTTATAGAAATTATATATTTTTGTTTTTTATTATTGTATTTTCAATTCAATATATATAAAAATAATTATTCCTTAGTTGTTTAATTAGTATAAACATATTTTGAATTTAGTATCATAAAATGTGAAATAATTCAATATTCAATTAACAATATACAATTTTTGATACCGATATAAATAAATGTGGATGATTTATGAACGAATTATTTTAGTAAATTATTATAAAAATATAAATTCTTTTCAATTAATTAACATTCACATTTTACAGCTCAAAACTTCGTAAATGTGGATTTTTAAAAAGAATTTTATATATAATAAAAGTCATCGTAAAAGCAGATAATTGACCGTTTTCAAGATACTCTTTGGACTATATATAAAACATCATTAAATCAATCCCTTCAATCATCAAAAAAGAGAAAAATCTGGTCCCTTCAAAAATCATACAAGCATGATTTTTCTGAAAAGCGAGAAGGAAGTGAAACCAGACTTATATAGAGTACAGGAGGGGCTGGTTAGTTGTCTCAACGTGAAGATGCTTTAAAACTACTTAATTCTTTTTGCTAATTAAACCCGTTTGTCCCTATTATAAAAGAAAATGATCGTTGTATTGTATTTCTAGATAGTCTGGCTAAACAGGATACTTTAAACTTTTCCTCATATTTTTTTTATCTGGACTCAAAGAAATTGCTCTTGATTTACAAAACTAGATGAAAGAGGCAAACAGATTTGCGAAGGATTTTGGATAGAGTGACCTTATATCTTGTCTTAATTCTTAAGAGGGTCCGTTTAAAAAAAGCAGTTCAGTCAGTGTCCTGTTTAAAAAAAGACTAATCTTGAGGACTGGTCTATTAAAAATAGATTTAATCTTTTATTGATTTTTCGTTAACATCAAAATTTAATATACAATTGAAGATGAATAAAAATTCTTGTCGCGACTAAACTAGATGCCATTAGATGTGACCGCTTTTAATTTTATAAACATTGAATATCATGCTGAATCTTTATCTCTATTTATTCCTTATAATTATAGTTATATTTTAAAATCCAAAAGTCTTCGTTAAAAGTATAAACTGTTTTATTCTATTGTTTTATTAAATATAACAAGGGTCATAGAAAGTAGAATTTTCGGTTTTCCTGCTAAATTATAAATTAGGTCATGTTTAATATATAAATTTGCTTTACATTTATGGATGTAGTCACAGAAATACAAAATAAATACATTTTAAAAATTAAGTAAAATAGTTTAGGGGTTAAAAGTTTGGATAATTAGCAAAACAAATAAATTAACATAATATGAAGATATTTATTTATTGATTCGTGATAAATTTTTAATTCATCAACATTTATAAAAAGTTACCATGGTTATTATTGAAATTCTACATCTATAAAATCTGAATAAAGCTGTTTGTAAATAATATGTATGTACTCGACTATAAGAACTTCGGTCAACTTAACTAAATATTACATCGATATATTTGAACTATTTTCTATAATATAAGGATTTTAAACACATTTGTCTGATATATGCAAGCATTCTTTCAAAACTAATAAAAAGTCAATTACAAATTGATGAATGAGTTAGTTGTAACAATAATCGGTGACAGATATCAATAAATTTAATGAAATATTGTGTCTCGTAGTTCATGTAAAATTTAATGAAAAAAGAGGTTTCTTTCCTTGTTCCCTGTTTCCTTTTTAGCTATATATCTATATATACCGATGTTAGATATTGAAGCTAAGATAAATTAAATTTCATTCATAGATTATTAATTACTGATAGAGCCTACATCGTAGTAGATATCAATCTGTTTTGAGGGATTTTAATCTCCAGAAAGGGGACTATTTCTAAACAGCGGAAATGTCAATTGTCAAAATCTCTTTTAACATTTATTCAAAAGGAATTGCCATGCTTTGGGTGTCGGGCGTACAATTCCATTTTTCATACAAATTCATCTCAATGTTTTATAACTGCCAATCACCAAATATTTTATGAATATTATGTAGTTTATTTTAATTGATGTCTAATAATTTGCTAAAACGTATACCATATTTTTAAAGGAAGTATATTTTCAGAAAAAAAAATTGTAACAAAATTATTATAAAATTTACTGGATATAACCATGCATTTTAAAACATATTTACATGAATACGTTAAAAGATTTTAAATTATTTATTCAAAATGTTACATGCAATTTTTGTTAGTCTGTGAAACAATATATACTAGGTTACCACTCACTCTTGTAAATATCTATAAAATATTTTTATTCATAAGATTAATACTACAACTATTACCTATATTACTGACTGTATATGTTTGGTATGAATGAGGTATTAAGCAAGATTGTCTGTCAAATGTAGCATAATTAGTTGTATTCATGCAATCAAATAGGTAATAAGTTGATTTTATAAAACCCTCTTATAAATATTTAAAAAATGTTTGTAGAACGGAATTGTCAAGGAGATATAATCAATTTTAGAGATGAAAAAATGCCGTCAATATTTTACATTAGAATTCATCCAAATTGTTACAATTATTACATATTGTCTAGTGTTTTTAATTTGATTCTTATATATTTGTGTGTTGGAACGACCTTTTGCATGTTTTATGCCCTAGCCAATATAATTGGGGGGTTCTATTGTTGTAATCGTTTTAAAAAACAATATAATTTTTTAATGAAACACACCAGATCAGTACAATTTGCTATTATTACTAATTAACAATAATAAGAGATTATTATTTTGCCAATCAATTGTTTTGTATAATGGGTAAAAGGTTTTTTTAAGTTCATAGAATCTGAATTATTTGGTTAACTTTTCAATGACAAACAAAAGTAATGGTGAAACAAAAACACCATATACAATTAATCGGTAAAACAACAATTAATAAAATATAATTTAATATGAGACAAGAGGTACCTAACAAATATTTTTTTTTTTAATAAGGTGTAACCTAACAGAATAACTTTAATCCCTAATATTTCTTTATTATTTATCCAATATGTACTGTCTATGATATGCTATCCAAAGCACAATTAATTATTTATATTAAGTCATTTCTTATACTAATCACTGTGATGGAAAGAAAATATTCGGTCATATCAGATTACAGCATAATTTCACCTAGTTGAAATGAAAATGCTTCTTTTTAAAAAAATATTTTGATGTCGTAATTATAAAGAATTTAAAAGTAATATCATATTATAATTAACTATATCAAATTTACTCAAGTTAATTTTTATATTAACAATGTTTTTCATTTAAATGTCATTATATTTTCCAAATTAAGAATTATAAATTGTTTTGTAATATTTTTCTATATTTGCAATAATTGTGATTTTCATAGGTTTATAAAAATTTTGGCGAAGTTAATCAAACAGTGGAAGATACCTTTTCTGCAATTAAAAGAGAAATTGAAACATTGGTGAAAAAGAAGACTGAACTTGTCAAGGTAAAGGCGAATATTCAAATGTCTTCTTATAAGTCAAAATTTTATATATTTTAGGTTTCTAAAATTATCCAAAATTTTTCTTACATTCCACATCGATCTTACAAAACGTTCTATTTTCAACTGTATAAGGCCGTCTTCAACAGTTTAAGTAGTGGCCATATTGGCACATCAGAATAGAATTTCGAAGTTTAAAGAATTGTATAAAGTTGTCTTAAAATAAAAACATTTTATTATAGATAATAATCCTGTTTCTGATTTACTACGAGAAATATAGTATAATTATTATATTAATTAGGTATACAACACAATGTTTTAAACTATATATTCAATCAGGAAGCTGTACATAGTACTACTGTATATTAAACAGTAGAATCAATAAAAAACCTCAAACTTTTTGATATGGTCACTGTTTTGATTCTATTTTATATTCTATTGCAGGACATCAAAGGAGAAGCCGAAAAAGCCTATAAAAACTTTAATTACCAAAAAAATTATATTGTAAGTTATATTTATGAATTGAATTAATTATGTGTTTTATTTTTTTATGAAAATTTACAGAAAAATTCCTGACTATAAATAAACACACCTTAAGGTTTAATGAAACAGAGTAATTGTAATTCATAGGATGTAATCTGTTTTTTTTATTTGTGAATTTTTTATTCGTGCAGTAAGCTACTAATTCGATATGTTGTAATGGGTCTAAAATATTTTTAAAAAATAGCTAAAATACCCAGTCGAAATCCATTATCATACATATGAAAAAATAAAGACGTAAAACTTTAAAAATCAACCAATAATTTTTTTATATTACACTCCATTTAAGTAATGATAAAGAAATAGGATAAAATGCTTCGAATATATATTTCTGTTATGAATATACAAACTTATTATAACAGAAATTTGAAGTTTTAAATTATCTATGAAAAATTCAATTTATTGTCAAAATAGAGCATTTTTTGTTTCATTATATATTATACGTATATGTTCTGCTGGCTTGGTGCTCAAGCTTATACAATTTTTTCTAATGCTCTTTCTTCTACCTTATTTTTTCACCGGTCAGTGCGATTCCTGTTTTATGACGTATCACAGAGCGAAGGCAATCAACACCACCAATGAGCCCGATCCTCCACTTACTTGTCAAAGCAAAACCTATTTCCCCTTAAAAGTCGATCCAATGCTCTCTGGATTTCAAGACAACTTAAAAAATTCTTCGGTCCATGTTCCCACTAATGTCTATGATGGATGTGAGTGGACGTTTTAATGATGATTTATTATTTACATATATGTTTTAATTGAAAAATGTATATTACAATTGTTTCAATTAATATATTTATCTATAATTATAGAAATATTTTGAATGATTTTAAATCACAGATTTCGAAATATTTTGAGTTATACATATAATATACATGTACTTAATACTAACATGATAACTTATTGATTTATAAAGTATTTGTGTAACCATATATCGATAAATTATTAAAAATCATTAATCTAAATATTTTAATTGTTTAATGGGCTTTGAAGTGAATAAAAATTGTGGCACGTTAGCTTAACCATCAGGTTCTTGCAAAGCTGGAAAATCTGCTGAGGCGATCAGATATGAGAGAGGAAGAGAAATTGGGGGTGTGACGTGTAAAAGCAAAATATGTCTCCATTGTAGGCAACTCAACATTTAATAATTTTATTGATTTCAAAAAGAGGTGTTAGGGAAATATTTTAATGAATAAATCGAATGTTTACTTATATGTTTGACTCAGTCAATATATATTCAAGTCGATTAGAATATTTGAAATATAACTTCTACCATTAAAAGTATAAATAAAGTGTATATGGGTGGGTGTTGGGTGATCAAACTAAACCGATAAAACTACAATTTTGGAGAAAAGGTTCCTTAAGATTGAATAACCTTTTATACGAAATATATATCAAATATCAACAATATCGGTCAAGTTTAACAACTTTTTAAAAAAGTTGTTTTTCAAATGTTTGAAAAAATAATAATCATTAATCAATTTTGAGAACATTAATGGGGAAAAAGCATTAAATATTTCAATAAAATGTTTAATTGTTGTGAAATTGTTGCGAAAAACGAGCATTCACACAAATTTTCCTACTATACCACTAATCTGAAAGTTATGAGTTAAAGTTGAGTATTTCAATTCATTGAAAGATTTTGTGAAAATTGTAATATATTTTTATAACTCATTAGAATTAATTTTTAATGATAAATATTTTATAGTTGTATCCTATCAACCATTTGTATGCATTTATAGACTTCTAATTGTATTTTTTTACCCATATTCAGCTATTCCCATTCAAAACGTAGCCAATTGGACTGACAGTTTGGATGGTGTATTTCTTGAAAACTTAAAAAAAGATCCCACTCTTCAGTGGCAATACTTTGGCAGTTCTTTCGGATACTTCAAAATATTTCCAGGTGATTTATAGTTCTTCGCGTTTAGGTAAAATAAATGCAACTATTGTTGAAAATATTCCTAAACCATTGTTAGTACACATAGGAGATCCACTTCAACTTGGAGAATAGAGGACAATTTTTAGTCTTAATCGATAATCTATAATCGATAGTATGATAAGCTTGTGCTGTGTCAAAATACTGCTGTAAGTTAGTCTTTATAGTGCTTTGTGTTTTACAATAAATTATAATATTTAATTATTTAATGAAATTTAAACTATACATTTTTTTCTTCGATGTATTCTAATTAAAAATGTATACTATTATAGATATTTTCAAAATGTTAACTAACGAATTTCTATATTTAAAATTTTAGTTTTAGCATAATAATTTGGCAGTTTCTATTAAAGTAAACACTATTTATGAAATCAATTTATTGAATTTTTGAATTATTTAAAATTAATGTGATATTTTGAAACATGCAATTTAAATTTATTAAATTACATAACATAAAAAATGTAAATTTCAGAATTGCTATTAACAAATTTTAAAGAAATGTTATATATATAATGAATTTCACTATAATTATGTCAGTAACGTAAAAAACTAGATTTCTAGAATACAACAGTTTATCATTAGTCTCACTATATTCTTTACATGATAAATGGAACAATCTCAACACTAAAATATTCCTATGGCGTTGAAATTCATCCTTTAGGCATCCGTTAACTTTACATAAAACCCACTGGGACCACTATTTAATGATAGAAATTCAACCCATATCTTCATTCCGTTATTTTTTTGAAAATCTTTTTCTATGTATGGACGGTAAAAAACGTTCTCTCTTATTTTCCTCTTCAGCAACTTTCATCTCATCTATCAAACTATGCCGTCTTAAATCTTTATAATCTATTTGGTTTCAATAGTTGATTTAGTTTAACTTTTCAAAATACGGATCGGATTCGATAAGTATCAATCAATTCTTATACATACCTAGCTCAAGTGTATAGTAAATAAATTCATTAAATTTTCCAAAAGATACTATTTTTACAAAAATCATAAAAAAATAATTTTGGGAATTATCTTTTTTACTTTATAATTGTGGTAATAAATAATGTCGTTATACTTTTAGTTTTTTTATGTAATTTTCAATAAATATTATATAGTGCATTCAACTATACATTAAATTATTTAGATATTTAATTTACTACCTGATGTTTTAATACTTTCTATTATGGTTAATACATTGAAAAATAGATTTCTTATAATAAATGCGTAGAAACCAATAATGATTTTCCAATTAGAAATTTGACATGAATTTATGAAGTATATTAAACTCAATGTGGAATTCTTCGCTTGTATTGCAACCGTTCTGTTGCTATTATTTATAAATAAATGATTTTTGTGAAATGTTATTACAAATTGTTTGTTAATTAACGAAATTACAAAATAAAGACTTTATAGATTTGAATTGCCCATATAAATCTTAATGAACAATTACATTTAACTCTATTTGTTCTTTCCATTTCTAGTGTTTCTAGCTAGATATTCAAAAGATATTAGTTATGTGAAATGTTGCGTTTTCATGGATTTCTATTTTAATATACTTGATAGTCTAAAACTGGACGAAAAATGTATTAATGTAAACAGAATTGATCAGTATTATTATAAAAATGAAAAGCAATTATGTTTGTTTCGATATATATAAACTGGAATTTATCATGTGAAAATTATTTAAGATGAAAGATGTTCATTCTAGTTTGATAATATTCGAAAACCTAAAGTTAGTTATTATTAATAGCTATGATTTTTTCCAGGCATTATGTGGCACATTCAAATCCATGATGCTGAGCAACCGGGAAGCGAAGTGGACTTCTTTGACTGTCGAAGTCAGGAATGGTGAGACCATATTGTGGAGTGTTTGTTTTTTAAGCACTGGAATCTATAAGGGGTTAGGATTGATAGACAGAAATCTCGGTTTAAACCATCTGTTGGCCTATTTTCAAGTATTTCGAAAGTAATAGCTTATCGACGTGAAAGTAATTATACTAGTTTTCTAAAATCGTCCAAAATTCTAATATTTTTAAATGTCAAATATTTGTTACTTATTTATTTGCAATATTTTATTAATTATTAAATTATAATATTTAATTACAAATAATATCAACTTTTTATTAATTAAGCACCAACGTTATTAAATATAATCAAAGATAAATATCTAAAGCAGCTAAAGTATTGTGATAATTTAGGAAACAGTTTAATAATTAGTAAATTTATTTAGTATAGTTTATTTACAATAATTTGCATATTTTACTGCTTTGTGTTATACCAATGTAATACGTATACTAATCAAATAAGTAATTTACTGTATATTTTCTAGCTATATATAGCTAAATATACTAGCTATATATTTTATAGTGTTAACAATAAATTGTGTTCAATAATTGCGCTATAATGTTCAACTTCCTTTGATTGCAATCAAACATTCCTATGATTGATTATCTTGGCTTGGGGTTAACTTACCCATTTCTCCCCTAAATTGTTTATATATTTCAATTCAATTCTAAGACAGTGGGATACAACTGCTCCAACAACATTAAAGTTTGTGAAATTTAATCTCTGTGGCATAGCAATACCGTTATCTATAGAGAGAGAGAAAGAGATATGGTTCAAAGAGAGGGTTGACAGTTTTCAATTTAACAATTTCAATCACATGAGACCTACCAATTGAGCATGATGATTGGAATACTTGTCAAGGCAAACGGGACTGAGCATCATACTGTGTGTGGATGACAAATAATTGCTCCACACATCTTCTCAAATTGATTTGAACAACTTTAAGTTCTCTGCACCGAATAAGCGATCAGGTTGCGGTCATGCAATTTGAACTCTCCTCGTTTTTATATCCTTCTCTGGCTGGTTAGAGTGTGTGTGTGGGTGTGTGTATGGATCGCTGGATATATCGTTGTCAAGTCATCTTCAATTTTCCCTTCTTCTCTTCTTAGTATATAGCGAGAACCACGCAGCTTGTAAGTTTTTTTGACCCAAGCCAAAAAAGTTTAGCAGAATGAAGCAAAGAAGATGGTCAACTTTGAAGAAAACAGTGTCTAGATCACTTTAATGTGCCTCTTTTTAATGGCCAGTGAATGAAACACAGAGCATTAACCAGTGGACAAGAAAATCGCTATCTGCTCATCACATAACATTTAACGACAAAATTGGTTGATCGTCCTTTTTTGTTCAGACAAGAAGAAGTCACCTTAATTTTTCTAAGAGGGCGAAGAGTTAAGTCTGTTTTAGGATCGCTCACGTTTTCATTATACTCGTCTGCTGTTATTTCGTTATAATTCTATTTATTTTATGTGAAAATGTTGATATCTCCATTTCTGTGTTTTCACATTAATAGCTTTTTTTAGGATGAGAAATTCCCACTATAACTAAAAATAATCCTTTTATAGATTATTTTCAACTAGAAACGTATTAAAAATACAGGACTAAAATAATTAATATAAAATAAAAACACTTTATGATATAAGCATAAGATTACCGCTAAAAACTATAATGGGATATAATTTAATTTAAAACGATATCAAAGTTGCTAATCATTTAATACATATATGTATATTAAAAATGAAAAGAATCATTGACATTTAATCTAAAAACTTGATGCCAGGTAATTCCTCATTTAATTCAAATTGGAACATTTTTATGAAAACATAAATTATATTATATCGATTAATTACAACACTAAAAACTTGAATATAGTTTTACAAAATAAACAGATAAATATTATTAACTTTATACCTAACTATGATATGGATTTTATACAATTTTCATACTTTTCATAAATTTAAAATATTTTTTGTAACAATTATGAATGTATTGAAAAGTAACTTTTCGTTTGGCCTATACAAATTTTGCCTTATTTTCTGAAATAATTTGATCGATTAACAGTAATTATTGATCTTCAACTTCTTTGTTTACACATTCTACTTCCAATATACATTTTGATTGAACAAATGTTACTTCTAGGGTTACAATTATAGACATTATAAATCAATATTGGTCATATAATTATAAAAATTTGTTTGTTATCTATATTCAAATGTACACAGTATACTAAATAATTGCGGTACTATATTGTTAAACATAAAATAAATCTAAATCTTTAACAATTATAACTATGATCAAACTCGTATTGATTATATTATTTCTACAACACTCATGTCCTTGTCACATAACTTATTAAGGTGTTAAAAATTGAATTTACAAAGCAGTATAGAGTTTCATATAAAATGGAATAATAAATTAATGTGTGCTGTTACTTGAAAAAAGTTATATTGCTAAGTGCTTAAATTCCTCGGGTTTTAATTATTAATATGTAAGTATTATCGTTTAATTTATTATTTATTTAATTCAGAATTATTTAATTAGGTTCAGAAGTATTACAACAACATGAGGTCAGATAGATATATAAAAGTTGTTCAATTTAATTAAATGTTTTTCACCGATGATCAGTGTTTCTTTATTAATATTAATGATATCAAGTAAAATTAACTTTTGTTTATTTATATACCTATTTTCTATTGATAAAGGTATGTAATTAAAATTTGATATGCAGTCCTAAATAACATAACATACACAAAGCTACGATAATTAATATTATTTTAACTAAAACTCTACTCATTTGAAGCGATTGTTATGGTAATATGTAAAACAGTATTTTTATATAATTATAATTTTAATTTTTCAACTTTGCTGTCTTTTGCATTTTTCGTAAATAAAAGACATAAATAGGAACTTTTTGGGTGGCATTGATTTTTATTGCAAGCACCGTAGATAGACACTTTCTGAATTATTAGTTACATTTGGTTGAAATCTGTAATATAATCTAATTGTCAAATTTAAAATCAATTCCCATCGACAGTGCGCCTGATACATCTATATTATATAATTCAAGGCATATTTTCTTCAGCTATTGATAGCTAGCACACAATTGTATAATTAGGGAATCTTTTTCGGTTCCCCAAAAGAAATTTTCCGATTATATAAAATATTGATACAACTTTTTTGTTAAATTTTTAAAAACACTTTTAGACTGAAATAATAAAGTATTAGGGAATGGTGGAATTTGGTAAAATAATAAGCCACTATATTTTATAGAAAAAATAGTTCGCTACACTTTACGGATCCTTTTGCCATCGAATAAATTAACTTGGACTCATTTTCTACATATCTCGTGTTCTATAACAAGAGTGATTTACAAAAACTAATAAAAGTTCGTATTGGGAAACTTTCGTTCCTCTGCTCCTTCTTATTGGCAATATATTTCTCTCCGATTCCCCAGCTATATATCAAGCAAAGCTCATGTTAATTTTCTTGGTTTATGGAGTATTAATTATTCAGACGGTATGGCCGAGAGATAGCCCAGGAATCAGTGGTCAGTGAATAAGAATTTGGGTTTGAACTAATCTCCTCCATACCAGAGAGCAAAGCCCTATCTTTATCAACGTTAACTCCGAGTTCTGTTTTTTATGTTTTATTTTAAAAAAAGCAAAATATTTTAATTGGAATTTGCGTGATAAAACTACTGCTTTGTATTGCTGACACTGATTGATTTCTTTTGATTATTCGTGCTCATTAATGACATATTGTTCACTAAGACACCTTTCCCGTTTGTGAGAATAAGTTATTTAGAACCTAATTGCGTGAATGCTGAGATGTTTGGTCTAAACTAAAGATAAAGTTTTGGTATCTACTTCGTAACGTTCTTTTAATTATCCGAATTGTTCTATATAATACATAAAAGATATAATATTGTAAATTCTCTGCAGCTTTCTATTTTCTGTTATATCATCAAAAATCGAAATATTTGTTCTGTATTATTTAATTTATTACTTTAATTAAATAATAGAGTTATATTTGTAAATAACCTTTTTGATCATTAAATTGTCTTTATATTTCCATTAAATTTAGGAAATAAAAAAAGTTTGATCTAAAGTATTAGAAAATGGATCGTTCTAAATTTTTTGGAATTTGAAAGCCCATTTATCTGTTTAATGTCGTATAATTCAATATAACGCTAATATAAATATATGTTAGAATATCCAAATCGAATATCTTTTTATTAGTTTGATATGATTGAAATTATCAATCGTTGTAAATAGCTTCATTCCAACTTCAGAAGGCAAACTAATAACTTTTAATTAATTTGGTGTCGCTTGATTGCCATAATAACTAAACATTTTTTCAGTGGCATAATTATTCTAGCTATCTGTTTCTGAAGAAAGAAGCACAGCAATGACTAATGTTATTAACTGTATAGTTCACACCACGCATCAAGTTTTCCGGAATCAAAGAAAAAGGTTCTGGTTGTCTGTAAGATGAGACTTTTCCCATTAATTTGCTAACAAGGATAATCGAACGAAACAAATTAAATTTATAAATAAAAAGTTTGACATTTTTTTGAAATATTTTAACATTTATAGACAACTTAGTATAGTAATTTCTCAATACCTATAAGTAGGTAGATTATATGGATGAATTTACATTTCTTCTGATTGGAATAAGAATATTAGACAAATCAAATAGATGTTATTTAAACTGGCAAAACTATTGCTTATTTTCGTTTAATTATTTAATTATTTGTTTAATTAGTTTAACTATACATATTTCATAAATTGATATGTAATACATGCTAAACAAAAATCAAGGAATTTCTTAGGACCAAATATTCTCATGTTATGTTATTTTGGATAATAGCTTTAAAGATGTTTGTATCATAATTATATTTTTATTTGCTTTTATCATCCAGAAATGCATACAGCCAATATGTTTGAAAAATTTTTTTAAGATTTATTTTTATGAGTTGTATCTGTTAATTTGATACAGAGTTTCTTTATTATTTTTTTAATTTTATCTTTTATTGTTCTAAACGAAAATTAAAAGAATTTTTTAGGATATTATTCCACCGATTATTTATTTCTTCCTTTCTGCATAAAATTAAGGAAACCTCACCCTTTAACACCTTTATTGTGTTTTTATTCATGATTATAGGTATCTTCAAGCTGCTAACTATCCCAAGGATATTGTGATCATTGTCGATTCAAGTGGTAGCATGAAAGGGCGTCGGAGTTTGATCGCCAATCACACCATTTTTGAGATTCTCAACACCCTTACTGAGAACGATTTCTTTAACATAATTTTGGTGAGCTTAATTTAATGTTCAGCTAACACTCCAAAATATGCTCTATGCACAACGTATTTGTAATTCGCTAATTCAGTATGAGTAAGCATTTATTTTATAATTTTATGTACTCTTTATTAAACCTACTTAATAAGTTGTTTCCTTCAGTAAAAGTAGCTTTTGCAAATGTATCCGAACCAGGGTGTAATTTATGTATAGAAATATTGATTTTGCCAAGATTTCGTAGGTGCATTAAAGCTAATGGTTAACTTTTTATAATTCGTAAATTCCCATTAGTTATGATGAGTCGACATAATATGACATAATCAAACATATATTTTAAAACAAATTACCGACTGTTGAGGAAAAAATTTATAAAAGTAATAACATAAATAGTAGACAAATTATTGTCATTCGAGTTTAAAATTTTCGGATTAATATTTTCGTAGACTCGGAATTATACATAAGATGTTTTTTTATTTTTTAAACAACATTATTAATTTTTAATAAATACATAGTGAAAATTTTTCCTATAAAAAATAAATTTCGACTAAATTGAACAAGTAATCAGTAACTAAATTGCTACATAACCAAAACCAGCAATTAATTTTTAAAATGCAATCCTATCGATTACATTGTCCGAATTAAGTTATATTTAAATTTAGTTAGCTTTTAATTTTATTTGTGTCATCTTCAATGAAATGCTCTAGATATAATCACAAAAAATAATTATTATTTTAATGAACTACTCGGTATGTATCAATTTATTGAATAGTTTGACTTTTTAAGCGTCTGGAATTTAATAGCTGAGCTGTTATTTTGTCGTTTGAAACTTCACTCATAGTTTTAGTATTGTCATAGTAATGCATGTTCCAGTGCCAACCAGTTGACCGTTCTTAAATTAATATATTATTTATTCGATTTTTAAAACCGA
>JAUZNC010057607.1:0-20681 GCA_034780395.1 Vannuccia rotundouncinata | reverse complement strand
GTCATAATTATTTTATAAATTGTTTTGAAGACGCCGTCTAATACTACAGAACTGGTAAGAAGTAGATGTGATTGGATAATTATAGTAAAACTCATTTCCTGATCATTTCTAATTAATTTGGTATCCCAAGTATAAGATATCATTAATAACGATCTGTTATCAAAGGTTAATTTGCACCTATAACCTATGTAATGTTTTATGCTGTAAATTATGTGATGCTTGTTTATTTTAATGATATTCCACGGATTTTATCAATATTGACATTTTTAAAATGTTCCGAAGAAATGTACTTGTTTGGTTTTTGAATAAACTTTATTTTTCGAAAAATTAATATAATTTAATAAACTAAAATATTTTATTATTAATGACATTTCTATAATCATTGAAAATTTATGAGGCTGAACGCTAATGTTAATTTTTATTAATACAATTAATAATTTGAATGTATTGTTTGAATTTTATATAAGAAATACTGCTTTTGGAAATAATTACTTCTGCAGCATAAAGTGTTGCTCGATTGCTTGTTTGATTGTTTAGCATTCTTTTGACTTTATTTATAAACACGTTCAGTTACTTTTTTGTACGGATAAAATACTGCTGAGTTGTTTGTTACAAAAAGTTACTAAAAAAGTAATTTTCAAAAGATTTTGTTTTAAAAAATAATGTTTTCCCTTAATTCAATTTGTCAAAATTCAATTGAAATATTATTTAATAGAGTTTAGTTCTTTACTGTAAACTCATTTTATTTTGTTTAGTTTGCAGAAACTGTTACTTATGCAGATTCTGCTATCACTGATCAAGTTATACAGGCTACACAGAAAAACAAAGATGTGAGTATTACATAACCTCAATATATTTGTTATCTTATTATCCTAAACATGTTGAAATATAGATTTAAAAATAATACTATAATTAAAGGATCAACATTCATAATAATATCATTAAAGAACTAGAAACACGAGTTATTATTTGGTAAATTCGTATATCTAGCAACTATTCCATAACTAATAAATTCTTTTTTCTTTAAGAAATGTTTAATCAAGATATATCTTAAGCGTCTACAATTAAGTCAAGGATATCCGTATCATTAATGACAAGAATAATACTCTTCTAAATTGTATCGCTTTGCCAGAAGTCACCTATACATAAATATAATGAATCAATACCATAACCATAATTGATCAATTTTCGTTCACATTTAATTGCGTAAAGGTGAAAACTTTTATTCCTCTCTCTTCTCTCGGCTTCGTCTCATTCTTTCAAATCACCCATTATATGGAGATGGGGGCTTAATTTACTATAATATTATTGGAACTCAACTTTTCTATCATAGTATATTTAAATCTGACAACGTTCTTTTTAGAATTGTATCATTTGGCCAGTTAGTTTATTATAAATCAATATTTCAATTAATTTCGTTTATGATTTTTACTCACATTGAAACCATGTCTATTAAATTATTTTTAAAGCTATTAGTGTTTAGCTCTTAAAATATTGGTAGTAAATATAATATATATGGAAAGTATGATTTTTATTATTACACCGAATTTGATTATTAATAATATATGTGTAGAATTAGCGTATCAATTTAGGGAAGATTTATTGCTAAATAAAATTGCTAATAAGGTTGTCTGTCATTCGTTTGCTCAATAACATGCGAGTTGAGGATAATATATAGGAAGTCATTTTATAGGAGGCAACAAGCAAGTCAGATTCATAAAACTATGAGCAACATTAATAATTAAGTTAAGCCACTGAGGTCTATAGATAACAAAGCTTGTTACAGTATAGTTCTAGATATTTAAAATTTACAATTCCCAATGATAAAAGCTAATTTCGAAAGAACTAAAAATGTATTGAAATATATTTTGTATTGCAATTTACGATTTTATTTGGTTTTATTGTAAACATGAATATTTTAAAATTTCGAAAATAAGTGTTCTGAATTTAGGAGCCTTTTTATTTTTAAATACCTTTTCTTTATTCCAGAGGTTAATGAATAAACTTTCTACAGTATTTACACCTTACGGAATAGCCTCCTATGACAAGGCTTTAAGAGAGGCATTTCATATTCTAGAAAATGTAAGTTAATTGAAAATGATTTAAAAAAAAATTAATTGTAACATTTATTGAAGTAATCAATATTTGATATAAAGATTTTACAAACTGTTATCTAATTTATGCTTAAATTAAAAAAATATTTTTATTTTATTATTTTTAACATTTATTAAATAATTTTTTTAATAAAAATGTTTTTAATGGCATTTTTTAACGGAAATATTTCAATTTAACAGACAACGGAAGCACAGACTTGTAATTGTTCTAAAGCTATCATGATCATTAGTGACGGAGCGCCAACATCGTACCCAGAGATCTTTAAAGAATTAAATTCAAATGTAAGAATTCTTATTTAGTCATATATATTTTTTTTAAATACGGTGAAAATGCATATCAATGTTTGGTGTTTATCAGAAAGTTTAAATTATTAACCAAATTATTAAATAGAAAGATTTATTCCACTTAAAAATGTCCTTTTTAAATTCTTTAAATAAAACATTGTAAAATCTACGTTGTGATCCATGTTTTTCTTGTTTTCATAACAAAACTGCACTATTTCATATCAGGAACAAGTACGAGTATTTACATATCTAATTGGTCAGTCGGTGGGTGAAGATGTCCCAGTAACAGAAATGGCGTGCAGCAATAGAGGTAACAAGATTTACATTTAATTTAAAATTGAATTAGTACGTTCATCAGATTGTTAGCAAATTTTGTAATTAAATTAAATTAAATTAATTTCATTTATTGTTTATTTATGGAATAACATAATAATATAGACTTTCTGCTAATTTGCATTCGAGTTAAATCTATTTAACATAAAATTGAAATGCTTGTTAAATTTTAACAAAATTATTATTAAATCGATTAATTATTTTTAAAGTAATTTTATCTTTTCTAATATCTTTATTTTAGATAGTATAGTTAAATGCTAATTTTGTTGCGAAATTCTATGTTAAGAAAATTTATTGTTGCTTTAATAGTGTTGTTTGTTATTTTGAAACGAAAACTTTAATTGTTTAGTATATTTATTAATATTTATTTGTAGGATATCCTGTTCAAATTTCAACACTTGCCGATGTTAAGGAAAATGTGCAAGTATGTTTAGTTTGACTAAATTTAATAATATTGCTAGTTGATATCGATAAAGTCTAACTCATAACCTCTACTTTCTTAATACACAATAAAAACATTAATCAATGAAACAGACACATTCACATAATGTGTCGATCATTTTTTTAGTAGCAGAATGTATATAAAAACCTATCGACCATTCTCTTAACAATGTTTAATATACCATTTTCAATACGTGGATGCTAGAAAATATAATTTTTACTATTCTACATATAATATATTATTTTGTTTAAGTAAATGTTTTTACATATATTTTAAAGTATGTATACAAATCGTTGTATTAACGCCAGTAAAATATTACGATGTCATTATTCAGACATTATATTTTTTATAAAAACAATTATGAATTCACTGTATTAGACTTTCTTAGAAGTTCTTGATGCCTGTTTCATAATTCTGATAGGTGTATACTAACATATTAATGAATTGATACATTTACTATGTCTTTAATTCAAAATCTATAGCGGCCCTAGGGGTTCAGTAAGCTAAATGTGCTTTTACAGTGTAAAGTATGCTCTAAAGTAAGCATGCGCTCACTCACATAACTCATTCCCTATACATTATAACTCATGCTTTACTCTGTAAAAGCACATTTACCTTATTGAACAAAAGGCCGCCATAAAAATCAAGTCTAAGATAATAACTACTGACTAACATTATCATTGTGTACATTAAATGTTATTACGAATTGTCAACAGTGGTATTTCAAGTTTCAACTCATGTAGTAATAATATTTTTTTATTCAATAATAATAATATACATATATTAGAAAAAATAGTTCAAAGTAACTTAAATTAAATTTTAATTTTAGAATGTATTGAAATTTTGATTTTAATAATGTTTTATCTCTTTAAGAAATATCTCGATATCATGGCTAGAAATAATGCATTCCGCAATGATGCCTTTGTAGTATGGACCGGAGTTCATAATGACCAAATGAGACCAGCGGTAACCGTTTTTCAAACTATTTTTTATTTCATATCATTTAGTAATCCATAGCCTATAACCAACCTTAATGAATAGTGTAAATATATTACATTTCAAGAAAATTTAAACAATTTTTACAGTGAAGCAAACATTGATGGCCTTTTACCTTAGAAAATTTACAAATTATCATACACCTAGAAATACATTATTAATATATTAATGGAAATTTATAACTATTAAATAATAATTTTAATTTGTATTAAAAGAATAAATTTCATCATAATAACCTGAAATTATAAATTTACTTTAAAGAAAGTTTAATTTTTGTCAAATATATTAATATGAAAGTTTTATTAAAGAAACATTTGTGGTAAAAACAGCGAGTATTTCTGTTACTACAATGCGTATTAAACAATTAAACACGTCTACATAAAATTCTTATCATTTTATAGCTTTTAATTGGAACACACTTAATAATATGTAATCGACGCAATCTGTACAAAATAATATCATAATTAGTTAGAGTACTACCTACTTTTTTTATTGTATTACGATTTTCTCAGCAGATAGCTCCTGAAGCTCCGCCAATCGTTGTTTCAAACTCCACAGTTCAGTCGGTATGTTTAATAACTTGGTTCACTTTAGTTATAATGTGCAAGATAAAAAGGTTTTATAATATAACGTATTTTATTTGAATATATTTAAATCTTATTAATATTCATGTTTTTAACATGAATGAAAATCATTATAGACTCGCGATATAACAACGATAAGTCCCACAAAAATCTTCTGTTAATAGGTTCAATGAAGCATTCAGATTAATTTTTTAACTCGTTACATTATAAAATGTTACATTCAACCTAATTTTTTACTGGAATTTCATCATTAAAAGAAATAAAAAACTTATTGATATTCAAAACATATTGAATAACTACAGTTGCTGTATTTGTTAATATCGTCAAATTATTTTATAATTTATACTGCAAAATTATGTTTTCCTTATACATGTTGGGTTTTTATATATCTTTCACGTTATTAATATTGCTAATTTTTTGCTTTCCCTGTTAATGATAATAATGTTATACAGTAAACAATAATGTATTAAATAGAACACATTTTTGTGCAGGTTCTTTCCATGATAAATCTAACCTTTGACGTAAGTAACAATCCCCATAATTACCCAACCGTGATGAACTTTTAAATTTGCACTTAACAAAAGAGAAACTGATAACAGATATACTTTCTTCTAAATTGATTCTAAAAACATCTTTTTAATCACTAAAAATTAAAAAAATCATTCCATTTATGTGGCTTATATTATAAAATATCCGAAAATGTACTATATTACTCACATATCAAATTGTACAACAATATGTACATGTACATACAAAAAATGTAAAAGTAAATGTAATTAAATAATTGCCAAGTAGTCTAATGTTTAGTTCACGTATTAATGTTTTATTTATTTCACTATTTTAAATCTTATTTTATGTAACCTTAAGTCTTTATAGTTGTAGATTTATGTCGAATGAATTAATCACTTTTATTCTGACTTGCGTATCTTTTCACTTCAGAAGAAATACTTTTGTCTTTATTGCTAAATTTGTTGATCTGAATGTTGTTATTTTTTCAAAGCATGATTCTAACTAAATATTGTACTTTAATATGATTCTGTCATAAATTGCACGACATAATTCTTAATACTGGATCATATTTCGAATATTTAACTAATGGCTATCTATTATTCTAGAATTCAACCATATCTTCCTCAAAACCAACTACAACAACCACTCCTGAACACCCCGAACTCACAAAATCGGCACCTACAGTGAGTTATTTTTTTAATTAATCTGTAAAATTGATAAGTCAGTATGAAATTTTTAAATATGTATTTTTATTCTCCATATCTTGAAATATCTTCAAAGGTTTCGCTTGTTGTTTTTAGAACTATGAATTATATGTGTCGGTGGCTCAGGCAGCCTATGATCTGAAGAACGAGACGGTAATTATTTATTTTATTTTAACATTTCTATATTATGTAATTATGACATAAATTTGAATAATTTTAATTTTTATATCTATATATTAATAATTGTGATATTTATATAATATTAATTCATATTTAACATAATAAATATTATTTTAATAATCAGTAATAACCATATTAACCAGTCGCATATCTTGTTAGGTATATATCATCGAAAAATGTCTTTCATACTTTTTAAAATATTTTTATATTTAAAATTGCTGAACTTTACCTTACATTTTTTAATTATGTCAATTATTTATTTAATTGTCACAATAATGTTTTGTCAATCGATCTTAATTGTGTAAAGTTATGTTGCTAAGCTTATTACCACTTTTAATGATTTGTTATTCAACTTGATATTTAGTTATCGAAATAAATTAATTAAACTTGTCTTTCTCAATAATAATTATTACATTTTGGATGTTTCAGGCATTTTTCAAGCATGGAATTCTTCTAGGTGTAGCAGGTTTAGACGTTCCATTGAGAGATTTTTCTGACCTTGGACCAGGTTGGAAGGTAAATAGATTTAATTTATATATGTAATGACATTAAGTTTCCAATTATCAATTAAAATTAGTTTCAATATCTGTTGATAACCATTGTATATTTCATCTTTGTTATAAAAATAATTTTAAAAATAATGTATTAATTTTATACTACTATTTAGCATTATATATTTAAATATTTTAAAATAAAATAAGAAAGAAAGAAAATTATGATTTTTTTGTAATTGGTACGAATACAGTATAAAAATATCTAAATAATGAACACAATTTACCTTTTTTCTTCAGTTGGGAGTTAATTCCTACATATTCATGATAACCAATAACGGTTTTATATTGTTCCATCCTAACTACAGACCATATGTAAGTAGCTATAAAAATTATATCCATAATCAATAAATAGATAAAAGTACATTTGGGCTTTTCTAGTATAAAAAAAAGTTGAAGAACTACTACAAGAATGTAGACATCGCTGAAGTTGAGCTACCCACAAAAGAATCCTTTAATACGCCTATAGGAGTAAGTAAAAATTTATTGAATCTAAACTATAGTCATACTTGTTATTGGATTACTTTAGTGTTGTTACTGGATTCTCCGTTGATTTATAATATTTACAATTTAGTCAAAACTTCTAAAAACTTTTTTAACTTTCTAATTGTAACTTTTTTTTAAATAGTATCTGTTCAATTAAATCTAATTTTAAAACTATGTTCTCATATTTCAGATATTTCCCAACTATAATGAACACCCTGTAAGACATTTTAATGACATGTTGTAGAATTTAATTGTTTTATTCAGTGTAATTAATTTTTTTCATGTTTCCTTATTGAGTTTTAACTTTTATTCCTTAATATTTCTATTCAGTTACGCTCAGAAATAATCAAACCTAAGAATACTGGACATATTACGATGTCAGTATATGTGACTAATGATGGTTTTGTAAGTGAAACTGATTTAAATAAATTGTAATATGTTTAACCATTCGTCTATCGAAATATTTAGTTTGCATTTAGTGCAAACACACAATCGTGTGAAAATATACTTTAATGTTTGATTATTTGCTTTTATTTACATTTACAAAAACAACGATAATTTTGGTGTTTTTAAAATCATTTATTTTGTCTCTATTGTCGAAGTTGTTCCTAAGATTCACCAACACAATCGACGTAATTGTTTCCTTACGCGATTTTATTATTTTTCTTTCAGAGAACATCTTTTGAATTGAAAATGAAGTACCTTTTTGCTCCAATCGCTAACACACCATATTCTTTGGGACTTGCTGTACCATGGCCACGAAATGTTTTACCCAAGTATGATGGTCCCAAATTTAAACAGCTAAGTGAGTAAAATATATACTTTTTAATTAATTTGTAGTAGAAATTTTTGCAGTGTAACTGAAAATCTTTTAACAAAAGATTTATTCAATAAACTTTCACTGTTGATTATGTTAAATGATAATGTAATGGGAATTATACAATTATTATATTTTTAAATGTAATTTCTTTTCTTTTTATTAAGATCTTACTTTTTTTTCGGAGGAAGTATTCAAAGGATGTAATGAAACAATAGCGGCATCGGGTAGAGGCGAAGCCATAATCCCCTAGTAAGTGGATACAAGACTGAAAATCTAACGTTTCCAAAAATGAAAATTTTAAAATTATAAATAATTCCAGAAGAATATTTCACTATAAAATATATTTATGGCTGAAAACCCAAAAATGTATTTATAAATTTTAGAATGTACATGTAATTTATATAATGAAAACGTACACCAATGTTTTTTTCTGTTTTAGCCGATTTTGTAAATTTGACACTAACACGAGTGCTCTCTTTGCCCGGGCACCAATTTGTGCATTATTTGAAGTGAAGTTGAATTCTTTGGAAACCTCTTTAAACTGTAAATTAAACAGCTAATTATATATTTATATAATATTTTGTTGAAATTAGTAATTTAGTTAAACCAAAATTGTTTTTCTTTTATTTTTCATACTTTTAGTACCTAAAATAATTACAATAAAAAAAGGATTTTTTTTAAATATATTGTTGCAATTGTAATACTGATTTTTCCCTTTTTGAATTATATCCTTTAGGCAACATCACTTTCTTAGACCAAATTGCTGTCGATGCAAATGCAACAAAGAATGCAACAGATAATTGGAAACTAATAGAGAACAATTTCAGTGTCGTCATTAAGGCGTAGGTTGTATTATTTAATAATTCAGAAAAAATTAAACATTCTTTAATATTTATTTTTGTTATTAATCCGACCAAGAATATTCATCATTTCTAAATTAATAAAATTTAAATCTTAATTTTTTTCAATTTTTATCAAAATAATAATTTATTTTCTGATTAACTGGTTATACAATGACTAAATTTTATTTAACATATTATTTTTGTTGTATCCTCAGTCTTGGAGTCCAACAAGTTCTTGTCTTACACAATTCCGGACTTATCAGATATTACAACTTTTCAGAACTCATCTATAAGTATGAGCTTTTTAATTTACATTTTATGTGACTATTTTTTTTAAATATTATTTTGTGAATTTATTCTGTTTTATAAATATTTAATCTATTTTATTCTAGTAAATTAAGATTTAATTCATTTGTTCAATATTTTAAAAATAAACATCTACTGTTTTTGCTGATGTAGTAATTTATTCTTTTAATTATAATAATCAATACTTCTGTTCTAATTTACTTGTTTTCAATTCCTCTCGAAAGAGATTTCGTTTCAAATCATAGCAAAGGCAATGAAGACGATCTCTACAAAACTGCGATTCTTACAACGGATGATTTTAATTCGCAGAATATTCTTGTGTTTTCAACTCCACCCAATGATGGTAAGAAATAAAGTTTAAATATAAGATTATTAATATGTCATATTTTAATTGCATGAATTGTTTAGTTAATTGTATATCTATCTAATATGTTTAGCAATATTTCTTATTTCTGAAAGTTTTGTGATTATATTTTATTTCAATAATATGGTTATTTACAACTTTGCTTCATTACAAAACCGACTTCGTCCATTATTAGAAGTGAAACGGTCAACTCCAATGGGAAAGTCGTTAACTGCGAGTTTTGTAATTACCAATCTGAATTCTACACCTTTCGCTGTGGCCACCGCGCTTCTAAACATCTCCTCAATACAACATATTTTTTTGAGTAAAACTGGTAATTGCCAGGGCGCTAACTGTAATAGGTGCGGGGAAGGAGGATTAGACTGCTTTCTAGTGACTCAAGCTGGTATTATCACTGCTACCGTCCTTCAAGATAATACGACCAGTTCTTTAGTAAGTTCCCCAAATTGATATTTGTTTTATAAAATGATTTTTGATTTTATCAAGTCGATGACTTTATTTATTATATATTTATATATATATATATATACATTTTGTATATTTAAAGAATGTTATTACAAATATAAATTTAAAAAAAATATGAGGCAGTATTACAGTTGCTTACAAATGACAAAAGAGTAGGATTCCGATTATTGAATACTGATTTACATTATATAATACTGATTAATTCATCTTAATTAAACGAAATTTAAATCCGAAAAAAAACATTTAAATGATAGAAACATATATTTAATCTTACAAGCCCTTTATTGATATAATCTTTGTTGATATGTTATACTTTTTGAAATATAACTAATTGAAAATTGTATTGATTTTCCAACTGACAATTATAGAAACATTTCTTTCATTTAAGTAAAAGTAATATTTTTACTCAGATACTGTGTTTAAGAATACATTAAAGTTGAATAAATTATTATTCGAGACCAATTTTGCATAGCAGAGATTTCAAAAAACATATTTTTAAATCTTTCAATAGATTGGAAAGCCTATCAAAGCTTATGACTGCCGACTTGTACAAGAATTAGTAGATGCCAAAGTTTTCAAGGAGTAAGTAAACTTTTCAAAAACATTTCAAATTCAAAAAATGTCATCTGATTTTAAAATAGTATTTTTTGTGTTGCAATCAGATTTTCGCTCTATGATTATCAAGGTATTTGCATGCAAGAGCCACCGTCCTCCACAGCCTTTGCAAGCCGTTTAATGGATGTAAGTTTTACACAAGTTTCAGTAATTACACATAGTCAGACTCCAAATATTTCAATTGGATATTTTTAGATAAACAACACCCGTTTAAAATATATACATAACCACCATGCCTATCAACTTATAAATCAATAAATCAAATAAAATATATTGAAAATATAGTTGAGGTTTACAAATGTTTACTTCGTATAAATCATTATTATTTGATTATAAGTTAAAGGACATAACTCTTTTGAAATTTTTGTTTATTTCATACTTTTTATTTTTTAATAAAGAATATAAATGTTAGATTATTGTATTATTAGTTCAATTATTTTTGTTATATATTAAATATACAGGGTGTCCCAGAAGTCCCTACGAACTTTCTATAATATTCAAAATAAAGAAAATGCTATTCAAAATTCTTTACCTGAATATTTTCACATATTTACAATGATGTAGCATGATAGTATTGATAACATACCGTAACAACATAAAAACAAACAGTGTGTGTCAAATAGACATCCTTACTCATATGGATCCAATTATTTGTTTCCATATTAGTAAACGTAATAAAATAGCCCAATAATCCAACGAAAAGATGTTGTGTTTTGAAAACACTATAGCCGAAATTCAACTTGGAGTCACCCTTTATTGCAGTTTTCAAAACTATATTAGAAAAAATTGTTTTAATATTTTGTGTCGATATGACATTCATATAATTTCTTGAATTTTTGAAGTATTTTTCTCATTGATATTTACAGCCAATTGCTCGGATGATTGGATTATTCACATATTTTATATATGAAATGGGAATGTAAGTGATTTCACTGGATATAGTATAATTAATAAATATTATTGTAATATAATAAATATTTTCTATTTATTATTAAAATTTTAGTATTTTGACTCAATTTACTCTGTCATCTGTCTGGTACGCACTCCCGAGTTTTGGCATGGGTAAGTAGTTACCCCTATTTTCCTTTTATTAAAACTTTCAGAAATTCGCTTTTCAAAAATCGATAGCGATAAATGTTAAGAATTATAATAAAGAAATAAGCAAAGTATTTTAGAATAAAATCTTTCTAAATATCGAATTATTTAACTTTTCATTTAAGCTTAACCTTTTAATAAATAATTTTGTGTATTAATTTATATATTTTAAAATTACTTTTCATATGTTTTAATAATTTATTAACTTGATTTGGATTTGGATAGAAAAATATTGTAGGTACACTTGTTTAATAGGTATAATATTCCAAATAATAAAATCATATTAAATTAATTTTCTTAAAAATTTAAACACTTTTTTCATATATTTATTTATTATGACAATTATAATAATTTCGTCAGAGATATAGCGATCATTCAAATATCTTTGTTGTAATTGTCACTTATACAGTTGTATACATTATATTGATAAAATTATACAAGTAGTTTTAAGTATGAATTTTAATAAAAATAAAATATAATAATTTCATTCTTAATTCAATATTTTTATTACACAATAAATGTATTGCATTATCAAATTAATATTTTCAAAATTCATTTACAATTTTAATTGAATATATTTATTTACAATCCTTTTTTATTTTATTAAACTTTAAATTCAACATTTATAAAAAGATATATTCTTTATAAAATATTTCAATTTTTCAATTTTTTATATTTAAAATATCTCAATAAAGATTTTTATCAAAATGCAATAAATAACATTAAAATATCAACATAGTTGTTGATATGTTAATGTTAACAAATGTTATTTTGTTAAAAAGCTTAAGAATGTCACCTCAGCACTTATTGTTGTGGTGACATTCTTAAGTTTTTTATATAACAAAATTCAAAAATTAGTTTGATTGTTTCTAAAAAAAACTACTGTATTTATTTCCATTAATGTATTAGTAATCAAAAAGTCTTGAAATAAAAAGGAATTATTCAGAAGAATATGAATTAAACTGTATACTTCTTTCACAACAACTTACACAGAAAATCCAGATTATTCTTTGACCAGGTTCGGTATTACGAAATATTGTTCATTGAACTACACTTTGGGAATTGTTACCTGGAACATAAGTAAAAGTGGTGATATGAACTGTTCTGCTACTGGGTGTATGAAGTGAGTATATATTGAAAGAATATGTACCATTGGCCAAGGCTTTACCACCACAGGTGAAAGGGTTATCAACGAGTTTCATGTTTTTATTTATTTTCTTTATGTCCTAGTAAGTGGTGAACATGTTATAATAGGAAGTTTAATTATTTCAATATCAAGGAAAAAATCTATTAACTGCATTATCTGGGTGATTGTAGCTTATCTTTTTTCATTATATTATGGTGTTTGTTTTTAACCTATCTCTTCTCCTCTCTGGCATCCATTCTTTCCCCTCGCTCGTTGCATAACAGAAGATAGATCAGACAATTTGCACTTGGAAGACGATCCAAGTATTATATCCTTCAACGCTTCTGAAACAGCTCGTCGACTTTCTGAGCAAAAACTTGCCGAGATGAAACGTTGGAAGGAAGGAGTACATGATCAGTTCACACTTTGTGCAAACAGTGAGACAACTCTGACTGTCTGTTTACAGCAGATTATTGCCGCCTCATGTAGGCCGGTGTCGGTGCAAGGGGTTGCCTACTGCACCACCACTTGTGATGTTTTGCGAGGGTTTAATAGTTTTTTGTGGGACAAGATGGAGGAGTGTCAACGACCTCTAGTGCCTTGCACCAAGCAACATGATGGGCTGACTCGTGACTTCAGCACAAGCATCGGTAACAGCCATTGGGAAGGGGGAGTGGAATGTCCTAAGTAAGATGAGGACGTGTACCGCTAGAAGACTTTTATATCTCTATTGTAATCTCCTAATTGTAACTGTTGTAGCTTTTATTTTCTATTTCAAGATATAAATGTTGCATGTCTCTCTTCTGTTTGTGTGGTTCCATTAATGTTGATATATTTTTTAATAAAGTAGATATTCCAATGTTTTTTCTTTGTTTTTTATTCATTTCTATAGTTTAAAGTAAATTTTTTTCTTTTTTTTTTTTTCTTTTTTTGGTTCAATTAGTTTTGATATATTTTTTAATAAAGTAGATATTCCAATGTTGTTTCTTTGTTTTTTGTTTACTTGTCGCTTTGAGAAATGTGTTTTTTTCAAATACTAAATATAGATTAGAATTTTGTATTATGACTAGCGCTATTTAAATAATTTAATTTTATATTTCATCATAGATCGTTTTCATAATACTAATTTTAAAATTAACTTATTTAACTCTCAATAAATGACCTAATTTATCCACATAATGATAATATATTTCTAGTTTTATTATTCTATAATTATTTTATAACTATATATTGTCCTGTAAAATACAAGATATCTTTTAATTTTTTATCTATCAAGAAAATGGTGGATAAAACCGGTTAAACAAACCAATCTTTTTCTGATTGTCATCCAAACTCTGAAACCATGTCAGTGCAGCTGCAACTCGCCTCATATTAACGGACAAGAACTCTATTATATCCTTTGATTCCTAAAAATTTAATTTAACATAAAAGTTAGCAAAAATATTTTTAAATTCTTTATCGAGAGGTCAATTTTTTTTTGGTAACAAACAATACTTGTTGCAATAATTAAGGCCACACAGATAATCTCCATTTATTTATACCTTATTTTGGTAGTTGTTTTACGTTATAACAATTTTTAACTAACATTCAATTAAATTATAGAGATCGTAAACGTATTATAATACCTTTATAATAAAATGTTATTTTAATTTTTAAGATAGAGTTAAATATAATTACTTTTGGCTCAACTTACTGTTTAGTTGGCTTTTGAAATTGTTTATTGATTATTTTTTAATATTGTGTTACATTTATGATTGATTCCATTTTAAATGTCAAGTACCTTATTTATACAAAAATGAAATTATAATATTATAAAAGTAGGTTGATTAAAAAGTAGTTATCAAACTCAATCGATTTTGTCGTAGTACAGAAATTCGTCATATTACATTGTTGGTAAAAAATATAGGAATTTGTTTGAATAATACCTATTCAACAGTTTTTCTGTTATGGTGTTTTATGGCATACAATTGATGAATTAGTCAGTCATCCAGTTAGTCAAACTGTTAACAATCCTTGACTCCTAAGCACATAACTCATCAGGAAACCTTCAAGAAGTGGATCGCAGGCTCCCGCCTTGGGACTGCTACCAAATAAATCTGTCGGTATGTAATTTAATTAAGAAAACTTTTAAACATTTGTAAAGAATTAAAATGCATTAATAAAGGAATTGTATGTGTGTATAAACTCATTTATAAAACATTTCAAATTATTATTTATAGAATTTTGCTTACTTGTCCTATTTTTAAAATCCTCTATTATGCTCTTCTAGTATTCAAAATGCTTTCATTCATACTTTGTATTTGAAAATAATGATTGGAGATAAATGTTAAATATTATTTAATACTATTAAATATTATTTAATACTATTAAATATTATTTAATACTATTAAATATTATTTAATACTATTAAATATTTAAAATATTGAAATATGTGTTTTAAAATTAAAATATAGAAATAAATTATAATTAATTTGTTAAATCGAATTTCTGTATTTTAAATATCTATATAATTGAAACTCAAAATTTTTTCAAATTTATTAATTAAAGAAAATAATGATTAATTTTGAGCTAATATACTAATTACTATAACGTTTTTGTAGTCTTTATAATAAACAAGTTATTCTACAAACAGCAAGGAGATTAATTTATATATTTTTTTATTTCAGGAAAATAAGACAACGTGTAACTCGGCATCTTTGAATTCAATAACCACATTAACATTTATCTTATTTGGGGTTATCACGTTTTTACTTCATCATGTTTTAATGTAATACATATTTATTCATCGTATAGAGCAGTTTCATATTGTTCAATACAGAACTAGAGATTTCATAACCATATCAATGCAATGCAATTGATAATTATTTTACAATGTTTATTAACTAAAAATGTATTATCTAACTAAAATCTAATAAATATATATATTTATTTTTTTAAATCTATTTAAATGTATAAACTATTGAATGTGAAATAGTTTGTTTTAATTCGGATGCTTCTTTAATTACATTACGGTGACTGAATATTAATAAGTAATATTTGTGTAGTAGTGTATTTGTAAACTTTGTAATTCATTTCTATATTAATTTTGCATGTAAAAACAAATGGAAAATGACATGCAATACCAATTTAAATTTAAATTTAATATATATTATGAGTACAGTGGTATTTACACAATAATATATAATTATTTCTCCCTATTTTATAATTGATAATTAATCCATCAAACACAGCATCATTATTTCAACGTGAAACAATCCTCTACAGTAATTTGAAATCATTAATTTAATTAGTATATATTATCTCATTATTATGCACAAATTAATGTAAATGTTTTTTGTGTCATCGTATCTGTAAGGATCACAAGTATGTATTCTGTGTTTTTAAAGACAATAATTCTTTATTATGATAAGGCGGTTGGCATTTATATTAGTCAGACATTGAAACATCATATTGAAACTATTCTGTTTAATACTGTTCAAATTTGTTTAATTTTATATATTATACAAAAATAAGTCGGGATTTTCTATGGAGATCTTTTCACTCATCTTTGTTTATATCTCTTGTTATACAAGTACATTTGTATATAATATTAATAATTACATTCTTATTGTAAAAGAAGCTGAACACGGTTTCTGTTTATTTATTTATTTTTGGTGCAAAATATGTATATTCCTATAAAATTAGACATTAATAAACATTTGTTTTCATTATAGAGCAAGCTAATTGTACAATCTCAAATCTTTTGCATAGTTACCTTTATGAGTATATTATAGTCCTGGGGTCAAACTCGATTTTTTGCTGAACCTTTTTTGCATTTTTTATATCAGAATATTGTTATTTGGAGGTCTAATTTTATTCTCAATATTTTTTTAAGAAATGCTAAACTAATATAAATTATTTAAATAGAACAAGTATAAAAAAGAACCAAAATAAATATAACTGGATTAAAATAAGAAGTAATAAAATATTTAAGAATAGGTAAGTCTCGAATCATAATACAGCTGGTCTAAAAGTAAAAATGTTACTTTAAGGGCAATTAAGCATGAAAATTTTATGAATTGGCTTAGATTCAATGGAAGAAATTTTTTGACCATCGGTGTTAACACAGTGACAGGAAGACCCCCGGCATTGAACTGGCTTGTAGTTACCCAATTGATTGCATCTGAAAGTGAGTCCCAACAGACCCGACTTTTGAAATTTTGCTTGGGCAACAGCGCACTCTTTAAAATGAAGTAAAGGACAAGTTTGTATTACATTTTGATAAAAGATGCTCTATATTTAATTTATTTATTTTACAATGGTTATACTATTCTATTACTGAATCTTTTATCAAAAATTAATACAAACTTGTTCTTTAATATTATTGTTAGAAATTAAATGATTATAACACATGATGTGGAGTCAGTATAGTGCCCCTTAAACAGTAAACATAATAGATATCATGAACACCCTACAATAATGTGAATGCGGATATGTTTCAGTCGATATAAAAAAAACTGTGCCGCTTGCTGAATAAAAATAAATTCATTGTATTTTCAACTAATAAAATATTAATTTTTGAATATATATTTGATACTTACTGCAATTCATTGCATTCTTCTGACCAATTAAGGCCCCGTATAAATTTGTATTCTGACCGGTTTTGTGGCTATCAACACACCAACATTTCAAACCCCTGCACTGACGTAAAGTATAGTCTCCTTTCGAGTCGCATTGGGGAATGTCAAAAGAGAACATGGATTTAAATGTTTCTCTCTCCAATCGTGCCTTGTGACGAGCGCACTCTAAATCATTATGGAAAAAATATGTATCAATTAAAAATCAAAATTGCAGTCTATTATAATTTATTTTAAAGAATTAATTAAAAAACTGGTTTTTGTAAGTATAAGTAATCAAAAATGCGAAAAGTTAAAACTGTGTTGTATAATAATTATGAAAATTGATCAATTTAATCAATTTAAAAAAAAATTGAAAACTTGACAACACAAATTATTTAAATTATTTTTTCAATTAAATATAAAAGTGTTCAAATTAATTTCATTTAAAAGTTATTTTAAGATATATATATGTTCATTCGATTTTGATATTTTGATAATTTTAAAATAATACAGTCAATGTTTTCTTATGTTAAGGAATAAGTTTTAAATTAATTTTCGCAATTAACTAAATATTCATACATTGTATATATTCCATTTATCTTAGTTTCTAGCAAACTCCATATATCGCATTATGATTATAGACAAGTACTATTCATTGCAAACAAAACAATATCTGTTGTATCCGAAACACACTTCAAAACAATTTTAATAGATTAACCCCTGTATCTATTAATTAACATTCCGAAAATTATACTTACTACAATCCATGGAATTGCTATCTGAAATTTTTTGGCTGTAAGACTTTAGCTTAATCCCTTCTTCCGTGTAACACGAACAAACAGAACCATGACACTGTTTAGCAGCAAAGAGGCCCGTTTTGGTACATTGAATTTTTTGTCTGCCCAAAAGTTGTTTTGCATCCTTTTCAGCCAATTTTGCACGTGCACAATCTTAAATGAATCGTCAGATAAAAAAGGTCAGATAATAGCTCACATCACATGATAGAAAACTAAATTTGTATTGTCAAATATTTTTTTAAAAGTTTTAAGATTAAAAACTTTACAAGTGAAATGGTGCAGAATTATTAAAAAAATTATTTGAGGAACATTAAATGGTATTTTAATAATATTATTGGGATAAAAATACTATTTATTAGTTTACTATTACATGTTATTTTGTATATAACTATATAATCAGTATTATACAAAAAATTGTAAAGAGATTTTTAGATAAACATACCACAGTTCTTCAAACTCTCCTTTTTCTTAAGTGGAGTTACATCATAACCAGTAATATTGTTCCCGTTGATGTCCAGACAATAGCAACCAGTCCTACTACACTCTGGTCCGGCGTATTTTGTCTTCAAGAAGCCGGTACACACAGGGATCGGTAGAAGGTTCCTAGTGTCTGCAAACCGCATCAGGAGATTACTCATCCTCCGCTTCAAAAAAATAGAATATTATAATGAAGACGTCGATAAAGAATAAAATACGTTTTTATATTAGCCATAAAAGAATAAATTTGTAATATAGGACAACACTTTTATACAAAATAAATATTCTCTTATTAATTCATTGATTTATATTTTAAATTTCTATCTGAGTTTCCATTATACTTAAAACAGATAAGTATACATAACTAACTATTTCTAAATAACATGACGTTTTTAAATTTTATATTTACTAAATATATAAAATAATTCTATTAAATTACATTTGTCAGAGTTTCTTTTTTTATCTGCACAAAATGAAACACAACAAAATACATTTGACCATTTTTGAATGACTTTTTAGCATACCTATTAAGTCTTCTTAAATAATTAATAATTTTTCAATACAAATTTGAATCAGTGTGAGGTAAGACTATATATTTACACAAATAAAAAATAAAATTCTTTTTGTAATTTTATTATAGAGTTTTGTGTTATTGTTTCAAAAAGTTGTATCTAACTACTTAACATTAGCTATAGTAACATATTTCATATTTAATTATTTTATGCTAATTAAATTTTTATACAAAATATTTGGAAATTATAAATACAGTATGATCTTTTTAATTATTTATGTACAAACTCAACATCCAACATCCTCTTATGAATTTAACATCCAATTAATTGTACTATTTAATTGAATATACTTTAATTTTACTATTATTTTAACATTATAGGTATATAAACGTTTAATATAATATATATATATAATATATAAACATTTAAAATACTATGATTTAAATTATACGCTGTCTTAAAAATAAGCTTTGCGAAAAGTTTGATATCTATGTTTTACCAAAAGTTACTACTTTGTTACTAAGTAATATCATAACTGTTGTTGTAATAATATGTTACAAATTGTTATTCTAACTGCTGGAAACTGTGAAAATTTTGTATTTTGTATAATATTTGAAAAATACATACTGTTTATCTCAAACCTTTTTTTAAAACAACCTATATATGAAGATTTGGGAAGAAAGTTTGGCAAACAAAAAATACTTTTCTGAATTTTACCAATCAATATATTCCTGATATTGAAGTCTATCAAAATTTTCAAGATAGAAAATAGTAATTTGTATAATACGTGTTAACTAAAAATTAACAATCTTTACGTACCAACATTAATATGCATATTTTTTTTAATAAATTAGTAACACAATTGTGTCATTTCCAATTAGGTTATTAAAATTGTTTATATTTTATACTAAAGTGTAATTAACTATAAATAAATCTCATATCTGAACCAAATAAAAATAACAAATCACACAAGCATACCTGGATACATGGTTCCCCACTGCAGAATTGTTGTAAACTGAACACTAAAATTATTATTCCAGTAAAATATTGAAACATAACGCTTTATTATAGATTTCACTTTTTTTTAAATATATTGAAAAGATAAAAACTTTAGTTTTTCCAACGTATCGACTACATATATTCATAATTGAATAATAGACACTTGACATTTTATAATGTTCAAAGTTTAAATGCATCAACCAGCATTAAATAACAGCATTAAATGTAAGCCAACGTTATGTGCGTATCATACGTTCCAACGTTCTTGTCTCATATATAACAAAACACTTGATCTGCGTTGACACTATTAGGGAGTCACCGAATTAAGATAAGATAAGATAGGCTTTATTTCAAAATTGACAGACGCAATAATGTTATACAATATAGTAGTATGAGATATAAAAATTTCAACGACGATAAACAAAACAGTATACAGGCTCTCTCCATTTAGTGACAAATTAAAGAGTACATTGTTATTCC